>JASDDO010000029.1:173361562-173511111 GCA_030015575.1 Agapanthus africanus
AAAGTTGCACATACCACATGACCACATACTACACCAGAGACCCCTACACCAAAACTCACCACCAACCACCCCACTCTGGCCGCAAATTGCGGCCAGAACCATTAATTTGTGGCTTGTTCATGAGGGAATGGGTTCGTATTTTGAGGGTATCTTCTAGGTCACCATACTAGGTCACTGTGATGGGAACTTTTCCAACAAATACCTTGTTTGATAGCAGATCATCCGAGAACCAAAACTACACTAAAAATATGATTTTTGCAAGAAACGATACAATACGCGATCTAAACTGAAACTAACAAACTACGCAACACAATAAACACCTACTTAACAGAAAGAGATCATTACCTACTCCCACAAGCTCAAAGATCCTAGCTTTCCAAGCTCCAAGGCATCCAAGAGGCAAAACAAGGCATGTGAAGTGATTTGGGTGAGTTTTTGTGAAGTTTAGTGAAGTTTTGTGATGGATTAGTGAAGGAATGATAAGTGTTCAGTTGAGAGTTGAAGGAAATGAAAAATAATGAGAGATAGAGAAAAAAATGAGAGGATGAAAGGATAAGGAAAGAGAGAGGTGAGGATAAGAAAGAGTGGGGTGAGTGCACCATGTATTAACTCCTCATTAATGCACACACTAAGCTCACCATGCAACATCTCCCCAAACAAAAGCGAAAAGAAATATCTCACAAAAATAAATATCTAGGGTTTTGGTCAAGGTTTAACAAAGGATTGGATTAGGGTAAGTTGTCATGGTCACTAAACTAGATTAGCACAAACAAACCCTCACATTAGCATGCACACGTGCGTGCAAGCCATAACAAATAATAATAAAATATTAATTAAATGTTAAAAAATGTGAGGAACCCAAATTGGTAAACTTTTTACCAAAAATCCGCTTTATCGTCTAACTAATACTAATCTAAATCTAAGGCGTTACAATCTCCCCCCCCCCTAAAGAAAATTCGTCCGCGAATTAAAATTCTTACTATGCATACCTTCAAAGAGATGAGTGCAAAACTTCCACATCTCGTTCGCAGCCTCCCAAGTGATCATCTCACTATACGGCTACGCAAAAGAAAACCCTCCACAGATGGCAAGACCCTTGACCGAAGTTTCTCCACCTGCCGAGCCACTAACACAATTGGCTGTCGGTGAACAAAAAGATCGCGTCCAAGCTAAATGGTCTGATGCTGAATCATGTGAGAAAGGTCATGAAGGTATTTGCAAAGTATCAACACTAGAAATACGGGATGAATACTCAAAAATCTGGGCAGAAGTGCCAAATTTATAGGCAACGGTACTAACTCGCTCGAGGATCTCAAAAGGTCCTACAATCCTGGGATAAGCTTCCAAAACTCAACACGTCATTCATCGAAAATCTGTAGGAATACATGATCTCCCACTGCGAACTCAAGTCTGTGACCACCACGGTCGGCATAAGACCTCTGTCTGCACTGGGCTACTCTCATCCTGACCTGAACCAACTGGATTTTCTCTGAAGTCTCTCGACTAGCTGGGGTCCAAAAATCCAACTCTCGCGGAGTCAGAAAAACAAAATGGCGATCGAAACCACCTACCAAATAAGGCCTAAAGGTTGCCAATTGGAATGTCTCCTGATAACAGCTATCGAAGAAGAACCCTAACAATGGCAAGTGACGATCCTAACCGCAACAACAATTAGTACGCACGCACAAGCATATCCTCCAGGTCTGTATAGCCCGCTCTCACAAAACCATCGTCCTGCGGATGGAAAAGAGGAGCTAAAGCTCAACCAGTATCCAAGGCTTCCTGAAGCTTCTGCCAAGGACGTCAAGCGAACAGGGTGCCTCTATTGGATACAACACATGAAGGAACTCCGTGCAACGCACAAACTTAACGAAGAACAACTGAGCAAACTGAGCATAACCGGACAACAAACACCCAAATGGAGTCACACCCTGTCTAGTCCTGGGTAGACAACACAACGAAATTCATGGAGATTTGCTCCCGTTCCCACTCCGGAACGGTTAAAGGTTGCAACTCTCCAGCCGGTCTCAAATGCTCAACCTTATCTCACAACAAGACAGACACCTTAAAACGAAATCTGAAACTTCACTCTTCATCCCTGCCCACCCGTAACTATCTCACAAGTCACGTCACATATTGGTGGAACTTGAATGAACACAGAAAGCTGACTGATGTGCATGCTCTAGGATTTTGGGTTTCTACCCAACAGTATCAGGTACACACAAATGCGTCCCTAAACGTAGCACACTCTGGTCATAAATCAAGGACTCCGAATCTTTACCCAACCGAGTATGCTCAAGAATCTCTGACAAACGAGCATCGGCGGGCTGTGCCTCATGAAAACGATTAAAGAAAAATGGATGGGCGCAGACATGAGCAAGCTGTCCCCTCAATAGAGGCGAACTTAAGCTATACTTAATGATCGCACAAGAACTGTATATCTGCTGAAGACTGTCTCAGAACTGCGCACAACTGGGACAAGCTAACCCCGGGCCTACGATTCCAGCATCAGCTACCACAATCGCCTTGCCATGGGTAACGAGGATCTCACAAACACAATCCTTCACAAGCTCCATCCAACGGCGCTGTCTCAACAATCAAAACCCGCTGCAGGAGGATGTACATTAAGCTCTGATAGTCCGTGAAAATCTGACACAACTCTCCACACAAGTAGTGTCTCCAAATCTTCAACACACGACCACCGCGGCCATCTCCAGATCATGAGTGGGATATCCTACTCGTGCTTCCCCCAACTGTCGGGAAGCAAAAGCGATAACTCTATAGTGTCACATCAGTACACAATCGAGCCCCACTCGCGAAACATCACAGTAAACAACAAAGTTTCCCGATCCAAAAGCAAAGAAAGAACTGGTGCAGCTGTCAACCGAGTCTTCAACTGCTGAAAACTCCGCACGCATGCCTCAGTCCAAAGAAAAAGGAACCTCCTTTCCGGTCAGTCCAGTCAATGGTGCAGCAATACACAAGCAATCCTGTACGAAACGGCGGTAAAAACCTGCTAAGCCCAAAAATTTGCGGACCTCCGTCCCGTACACAAGTTTGGGCCAAAGCTGTACGGCCTCGATCTTCCTCAGGTCCATACGAAAACCATCTCCCATAACTACAAGACCTAGGAGTCAACACAATCAAGCCTGAAGGAACACTCCGAGAATTTAGCAAACAGTTGGTGCTCTCCCAATGTCTGCAAAACAAATTCTCAAGTGCTGCTCACGTTCCCCACGACTCTTGGAATAGACCAGAATGTCATCAATGACACAACAATAAACTGGTCGAGGAACGGCCTGAAGAAATCTGGTTCATCATATCCACGAATGCTGCTAGGGCATCGGTGAGTCCAACGACACCACCAACACTCATACTGTCGTAGCGCGCACAAAAGCAGTCTTCGGAATGTCATCACTCCGAACCCGCAACAATGATGACCTGATCCCAAACAACTTAGAAAATATCTCGCACACTGGGGCTGATCGAAGAAATCGTCAATGCGAGGTAAAGGATACCTATTCGCACCGTAACTCGGTTCAATTGACGATCACTCAATACACAACCTCAAACTGTCGTCCTTCTCCTTAACGAACAGAATAGGGGCTCCCCAAAGCGAAACACTCAGACGCATAAGTCCCCCTTACAAGCAACTCTGCAGTTGATCCTTAAGCTCCCTAAGCTCCGCCGGCTCATCTGGAACAACGTCGGAAAACTCTCGCACGATAGGAACCCGGTCCAACAAACCCACTGTGGCTCCGGTATCATGAATGAAAACCAAGAATCTTCGACATCCACTCCTCAAAAGCCGACTAGCGAAAAAGGTTAAATTCAAGCTGTGAGAGGCGGCACCACAGTCCCCCTGCACAACGATAACTGACTTGCCGGGAAAACAAAACCTGACTGTTTCCTCGCGGCAGTCCACAGACATATAGCATATAGCTAACCAGTCCGTGCCCAGGAGAACGTCAAATCCAACATCTTTAGAAGGATCAAAACGGCGGACGAATCTCCATCTCCCATCCGATTGGCACAAGACCGAAACACATGTCGCGCAACCAAAAGATCGCTGAAAGAAGTTAACACAACAAACGGCTGATCTAGCTAACACGACTCTTGGCCCAACTATGGCACAAAGTGTGTAAAACAAACAAGTTCATCAAAAGAACATATGAATTAAGAATACCTAAAAACTCTGCATTGGACGCCCGCGCATCCCGATGAGTAGAAGCAAACTCTCGTGTTTACCCCTACCCACAACAGGCTGAACTCCTCCTCTGCCATCCTGCACACTCGGAATGAATCCTCCGCGACCACGACCTCTCTGCACATAAGTCTGACGCGGTGCCAAGGAACAATGTCTGACGAAGTGTTGAAGGCTCCCGCATCGAAAACATACATATGATGGCTGCTGACCCTCCTGAGGATGAGAGCTGAGCGACTGTCCTCATCCCAAGCCTCTTCTACTCCCGCGACGTGCACGAAACCTATCACGGCGACTGAACCTCTGTCCTTGGGCTGGTACGAGCCCTCCTCGGTCCTCGAACTCCCAAAGTCTCAGAAAGACGCTCCTCGTCGAATAGGGCTGCGTCCACTGGTGCTGTATACATAACACTATGTTGTGTGCTGATCGCAAGGAATAACTGGGTAACAAGGGTGACAACCTCCTATCGCTGCGCTCAACTGACCTCATCGTCTGGCGCAAGTCATGCATCTTTGCCTCAAGCCTAGCAATACGATCTATCGAAGGCAGATCCATCTGCTCCTGTACAGCGAGCATACCATCCTGGTCAAACCTCGTCCCATACGAGTCAACTCTGATCTTGGCCCTCGCTTACCTCTCTGAATCCCCATAGTCATCGGCGGCAAAGGCTATAATGGAAAAAGGATTCAATAAGAACACGGAAATCGAATCACAAGGATATGTATCATCAAGGAAGGAATTTCAAGCAATTAGTACTTAGGTCACTTTAGGCGGAGTACCGTATCGTGAGTATGCCGCGGACATACGCACACTACGTTACTCTACTTAAGCTGCCTACTCCATCATACCATGGTCATCCTACACTCCGAAAGGTAAAACCTAGCGCTCTGATACCAACTTTGTCACGACCCGAAATTGGCACTTGACGGCCCTTAAACTACGCAACGTCTACAGGCATAACGCAATTTAAGTAAACCGAAAACCCAGCAATCTAAACCATCAAAAGTAGTTGTGATAATAACATTTTTTAAAACTTTTGAAATCTCAAACCAAATTCTTTAAAGTCCAACATTATTTCCTTTAAAATTTGGCAGCACCTCCTTTATAAAAAACTAACCCCAAAAATGGGTACAACAAAAATATAAGTAAAGCATCCCCAAACGGGAGCAAATACACGCCCAAAGACGGAAAACAACCACCACAAAAGATATACGACGCCGTAGCGAAGAAATAAAAAACGATATAAATAAAACTGCATAAAAGACCTCCAAGTCACAAAATAATATACAATATCGTCCTCACATCAAGTCTCTAAGTCATACATGAAAGTGGTATATGGAGAGTACATGGTACAACGAATATATAATGATCAACATCGGATAACCGCAAACCCACCTATAGCAAAACTGTACACAGTCAGCCGTAGTGGTATCCACTGGAAAAGATGATATGATAGATAGAAAAGCCCTGCCAATGACTACCCTGAAGGACTACCTGCAAAACACTGTGGCACAATGGGAGTGAGTTGCCAACTCGTGAATAGTAAATAACATATGCAGGTAATCGCAAGTATGCACGTACTGCGCGAATCTATCACATGCAACCTAATAGCAATAAATGGTCATATGTATGCAACAGTCATGAAAGGTACTCTACCAGGTACAACTAATACATGAAGCAATAATATGACAATATATATATGCAACAGTCATAAAAGGTACTCTATCAGGTACAACTAATGTCACGACCCGAAATTGGCCCGTGACGGCCCTAATACTACGCAACGCCCTAAGACGTAACGTAGTAAAAGAAAGCCAAAACCCAGAAATCTAAACCATAAAAATACGGAAAAGATAATATAAGTTTTTGAAACATTTGAAATCGCAACCCAAATTCTTTAAAAGTACTACTTTATTTCTTTAAAACTTTGGCAACACCCCCTTTTGTAAAAACCAGCAAATATGAATACAACACAAAAATATGACGCCGTAGCGAAGAAATAAAGACAATAGAGAGAAAGCTGTATATAAAAGACAACAAATCCACAATAATATACAATATCGTCCTCACCAAGTCTATAAGTCAACAACATAATAGTAAATGGAGAGTACAAGATACAACGAATGTACAATATGAAATACAGATAATCTTCTGACCCACCCAAGAAAAATAGTACTGTGAGCTGATGTGGTATCTGTAGCAAAATATGATAGATGAAATAGCTGAATATCTGAATAGCCTGCCTCGACTACTCTGGGGAACAACCTGAAACACCTGTGGCACAACGGGGGTGAGTTGCCAACTCGTGAATAGTAGATAACATATGCAGGTAATCACAGGAATGTACGTACAGCATGAATCTAAGATATGCGATTACAGTAATAACATGTCAAGTAAATGCCGAATAATGGAAAGTACACTAGCAGGTACAATCAATACGTGAAGTAATAATAACATGACAATAGTGTGCAATAACTATGCAATAGGGATATGAGAATGCAAATATGCAGCTATCATGAAGGGTACACTTACAGGTACTCCTAATACATGGAACAGTGCATAAGTGAAAAGGTATGAGGTGTGGAGTGAAATATGTCATCCACGAAATCCTGTCATCGTGATAGGATCACAATCCATCAAGACACTCAAATCCCAATTCCTCAAATCAGCCCCCACATTGGGCTCTCACATCATATAAGTCTTACGTCTCCTGAATGTACAATATCGAGTAATCTCCTATATCCCGAATGTACAAATCAATAATCCCATATGTATGTCCAATCTCAATAAATCACCTAATATCCCAAGTCAAAGTCTCAAGTAAGATTCTAGCATCATATATATATATATATATATATATATATATATATATATATATATATATATATATATATATATATATGCAGAAATAAATATGATGGGGTCAATACACATATATTAGCGTCCCATTCCACTAATATTGGTGTAAGTGTATATATAACAACGGCTAAATCCCCTGTTATATATACAAAGGTATTTAAAAGAAATATCATGAAAACAATGTGCCAAGCATCGACATAGAAATCCTGATAGGTACGTATCATACACTGTCCCGAAAGCACGAGTGCCTAGCTCTGACCCTCGCCTTTCGACGTATGCATACGTGCATGACTCCCAACGGTGTCTCCATGACCCCCGCCGAGTCATTAGTACTGTCACCGGTAGGTACTCGCCCGCCTCCAGGCTCAATCGGCAAAATCCATAGATCTTCTTGCCGAGGGGAACCATACCGGGCCCCACCATGTACCCTCTACGACCTCGACGCCTCCTCGTAGGGATATATATAAATCAGAACCGATAAAGCTCATGGTGGATGCGCAAATATCATATCAAGGAAACCGGATTTTTCAATGTATGCATAATTTCATGAACTCCCGCGGTTCCCAAATCCAGAAAACATCATCTAAAATCCCAATAAACAATGCGCAAATCCAGGAATAAATATTTGCGATATATCTGAAATGCGAGCATATAAATGAGAATATGTAGCTGAAACCAGATGTATGCGAAACCAATAAGGTACAGCTAAGTAACATCAGTAAAGGTAAATATGTAACAGCAACTGAATATGTGTGTAACATACAGGTGTAGCAATGTATAGGTATCTACCTATAAGAACTGATGTCGTATAACCCCCTGCGTATAAGTAAAATATATAGGATATCCCCCCCGGTATAAGTAAAATATGTGCAAGGTATACCTATAGCTGTATCGCAAGGTGTATATGTACCTATCACTAAAGTTATGATACACTATAGGTATACCGATAAGCTAGATGTCATGTGTGATAAGCAATAGTATCTATAATGGTTAGTGTGTGACATGGCAATTATGGACGGTGTGTGTAGCATACAATCCGTGCTCGTGCAACATGAACCGTCAATAATGTGTGCAGTGCCCTACGGCTACTAGTCACAGTACAACTATATCTAAGTAAATAGGGTAAAGGCAAAATTCTAACAATGACATAGAATATGCGACAAGTATTAGAATCCTAGCCTAGACGCATAACGCCATGCGGGCGATTCCCCTGTAGATATTAAATCTACTCATCTACACTCCATGCTAGGTGAATCCTACCATCTGGTCCCCCCTGTAGCAGTGTCCGTAGTCCCCGCCTGCAAACCTGCAAATAAGAAATGGAAATCATATATAAGCCAAATATTCCGCAAAACGCGATATCGAACCAAAACGAGAAACTCGTGTCGCGAACTAAACGCGCGCGTGCACGATACACTAAAACGTGTGTGTACGCGTCTAAAACTATCGCGACACGCCGCGATACTCTGGATCACAGAACCCTCTCACATATCGCGCGTATCGCGCAAACACAACGAACACCAAAAACGATATATTGCCCCAGATTTTCCTACAGGCCAAATATTACAAAACTAGACATGCCAAAACACTACAATACACAGAAGAGAACCCTAGCCAAGACCCCAACACCCCTGTCCCCTTCCTGGCCGCAATTTGCGACCAGAATCAATAAATTGGTCGCCTGCATTGGGAATGGTGGGTTCGTATTCTGGTGGTGGTATCTATACCTAGTGTACATGCTCCAGTTTACTCAATTTTGTCCTGAAGGGTCTGGGTTAAAAGCAGATCACAGAAAGTCACAATATCGCTTAAAAACACCAATTTTCACAAAAAGGGAAACCCTATGGTATTTTAGTGTAATCCAGGGTTAAGCTCAGTTAAGGTGACCCTAACAACACTTAAATAAGTAGGGTTTACCAACACAATCATCAATTAGCCACAACATCTCACAAATCACCATAATTAGCACTAGACTAGCTAATTAACACTAATCGAAGCAAATCAACACACAAGCTTAGCAACTAGGGGATTGGGTTAAGAAATTATACCCTAGAGAACCCTAGAAAGCAGGTGAAGAAGTGAATGGGGGGAAGAAGAGAGCCTGCTACAACTGCTGGGCTTCTGCTGCTGCTGCCAGAGCTGCTGCTGATGCAGTTGCTGCTACTACTGCTGTTACAAGCTGCTGTTGCTTCTGGTGCTGATGCTGAGGGTGTTGATGCTTGCTTCAGCTGCTGCTCAAGCTGCTTGCTGCTGCTGCCTCTCGAGTTGCTTCTGGAAATGATGCTGATGGTGCTGCCTCTGCTGCTGAAGCTGTTGATAATGTTGTTGTGGCTGTCTGTTGCTGGTGCTGCTTCTGGGGCTGCTGATGCTGATGGCTTGTGTGTGTGTGTTTGTGTGAGAGTGAGATTGAGAGCAAAAGAGAAATGAGAAAAAGAAAATGAGAGCAACACTAACCCCTCCCTTCTCTTTCTCTTGCCTCATTAATGAGGCATGGTTCACACCATGCTTCCCATGTCCTCTCTCTCACACAAAGTCAACAATTTAAACCATTTTCAAATTCTTATTAAATCCATTTTTTTTTAAAAACAACCATGCACACTATTAAACCCAAAAGCACCTAAACAATATTAAAACTAGATTATAGAAATGGTTAGACCACACTTAACAAGCTAGTTGTCATGCACAAGTGTGTGTGTGCCTAGAAAAATTCTAATAAAATACACATAAAATAGGATAAAATATTTAAAACTTAATTTGGTAAACTTTTTATTAAAAACCATATATTAAAATATAATTAGCCACAAAACACATTCTAAGGTGTTACAACTAATATATGAAGCAATAAATGGTAATATGTATATGCAACGGTCATGAAAGATACTCTATCAGGTACTACTAATACATGAAGCAATGCATATAAAATAAATGTGGAGTATGGGATAAAACATGTCATCCTCACGGAATCCTGACCTCGTGGCAGGACCAAAGTCGATCAAGACAATCAAAATCCCAAAATTTCCTCAAATCAGCCCCCAAATTGGCTCTCATATACTGTAAGTCTCATATATCCTGAGTGTCCAAAATCAGGTAAATCTCATATATCCTCAGTGTCCAATATCAAGTAATCTCATATATCATGTATCCAATATCAACTAAATCTTATATATCATGTATCCAATATCAAGTAAATCGCATATATCATGTATCCAATATCATGTAAATCTCATAAATGAATAAGTATATTTGCATGAATCATTATGATGATGTATATAAATTAGATATGTATACATATATATTAGCGTCCCATTCCACTAATATATATATATATATATATATATATATATATTCATATATAACAGCGTCCCATTCCACTGTTATATATACTTAGGAGTAAAAATATCATGAAAACAAGTGTCTAGTATCGACACATAAATACTGATCTATCTGGTGCTGTCACCACGAATGGTCCTGATAGGTACATATCATATGCTATCTCGAAAACCCGAGTGCCCAGCTTCAACCCTCACAAATCGACGTATCCATACGTATAAAACTCCGGTCGGTATCCCCACGATAACCGCCGAGTCTAAATTTTGTCACCGGTAGGTATGATTCCCCTGTCAGGCTCATCAGCGTGGTCCATCGACATACCTTTCTTGCCCCAGGGTACCTCCGGGCCCCACCATGTACCCGCACACGGCCCACAACGCTTCCTCGCATGGGGTATATATCAAAACCGAGAAATCTCATGGTGGCTGCTGAAATATCATATCAAGAGAAACCGGGTTTTTCAAATAATGCATAATTTCATGAAACTACCACGGTCCTCAAATCCAGAAAATATCATGAATAATCCATATCTCAATGTGAAAATCCATGAATATAATATATGCAACATAAAACGGAAATGTGAGCATATAAAGGAAAATCCGCTATTTAACTGCAAAAAGTTAATATATATATCATGTGGTTCCTAACTTCTCCAAGTCCATATAACATCAAATAAAGGTGAACATGTAGCTATAGCCAGATATATGTGTAAACATGTAGTTATAGCAAGGTATATATATCTACCTATCAGTAATGATGTAATACCCTCCAGGTATAAGTGTAAGTATGTATGCAAGATGTAGATGTAGCTATGTCTCATATGTGTACATACCTATCACTAATGGTACAATACCATATAAGTATATGGGTAACTAGCTTGTAAGCATGTCAAGGCATATATGTAAGCATATAGGTATACAGGTATGCTATATGTCATATGCACAATGGAATATGAATCAATGTCTCAATGTCCCTAACCAAACCATATCATATATGTATGTGTGTTGTACGTGTCATGGCAATTATTGATGGTGTGTGTGGCATACAATCAGTGCTCGTGCAACATGAGCCGTCAATAATAGTGCAGTGTCCAAAGGATACAAGTCCAAGCACAACAAGTAATAATATGCAATGAGGTGTATGCCTAAACTCTATATATGAAATAGAATATGCGACTAATATCATATCATTTCTAGCCCAGACGCATAACGCTATGCGGGCGATTCCCCTGTAGATGTTAAATCTACTCACCAACACTCCTGTCTAAGTAAATCCAACCACCTATTTCCCCTTCTTCGCAGCGTCTGAAGTCCCGTCCTGGGAACCTAAAACATAAAACAATAACAAGTATGTATATTAGCAAACGACCAATAACACATACAAATTACGTTGACCGATGCGACAACTCTAAACAAACTCTCAAGTGTTCGTCTAGTGGCTAACGAGCATAGCGACACAACAAAACCAACTCAGATCAACAGCAACACAGAACACGAACCGTATCGGATAACGTAACGCGTGAAACGAAACACAAGAAAACAAGCAAGTGATCCTAGATTTTTCTATACAAACAATTTGTAAAAGTTGCACATACCACAAGACCACATACTACACCAGAGACCTCTACACCAAAACTCACCACCAACCACCCCACTCTAGCCGCAAATTGCGGCCAGAACCATTAAATTTGTGGCCTGTTCATGAGGGAATGGGTTCGTATTTTGAGTGTATCTTCTAGGTCACCATACTGGGTCACTGTGATGGGAACTTTTCCAACAAATACTTTGTTTGATGGCAGATCATCCGAGACCCAAAACTACACTAAAAATACGATATTTGCACAAAATGATACAATACGCGATCTAAACTGAAACTAACAAGCTACGCAACCCAATAAACACCTACTTAACAGAAAGAGATCATTACCTATTCCCACAAGCTCAAAGATCCTATCTTTCCAAGCTCCAAGGCATCCAAGAGGCAAAACAAGGCAGGTGAAGTGATTTGGGTGAGTTTTTGTGAAGCTTAATGAAGTTTTGTGATGGATTAGTGAAGGAATGATAAGTATTCAGTTGAGAGTTGAAGGAAATGAAAAATAATAAGAGATAGAGAAAAAAATGAGTGGATGAAAGTATAAGGAAAGAGAGAGGTGAGGATAAGAAAGAGTGAGGTGAGTGCACCATGCATTAACTCCTCATTAATGCGCACACTAAGCTCACCACGCCACCTCTCCCCAAAACAAAAGCCAAAAGAAATATCTCACACAAATAAATATCTAGGGTTTAGGTCAAGGTTTAATAAAGGATTGGATTAAGTTAACTTGTCATAGTCACTAAACTAGATTAGCACAAACAAACCCTCACATTAACGTGCACACGTGCGTGAAAGCCATAACAAATAATAATAAAATATTAATTAAATGTTATAAAATGTGAAGAACCCAAATTGGTAAACTTTTTACCAAAAACCCGCATTATCGTCTGACTAACACTAATCTAAATCTAAGGCGTTACAATTTTAGATGGAATTGCTCATATATTTTTCATGTGACCGTTAATACTTCTTGTGGTACTAACCAACCGATTACAAAATGTGCTCGCGTATTTAGGCGTAATTCCTCGTCTTGCAACACCTAATGCTTAACGGCGGCTCCTAAACAAGTTGGTCTATGGCACTAGGTGATAAAGCACCCTCACTATATTTTTTTATGCTACCCTTAGTAATTACAAAAACTAGTGTTCATTTTTTTTCTTCACCACTTATAATTTTTTATTTTTCATACTAAGGATTTTAGACAAGAGCATTTCAAGGTATCCTCTACTATCCCAAGTTTCAAGATGTGTGCAAGTGCGTATAGTAGGGTATCAACGTTCAAATATTTGGCCTCAAGAATAGGGACTATTTTTCAGACATATTTTTATCCTCAAATTAGCAATTTCCTTCATCTTACTAACCCTTAGGACAACGGCTCATAACTACCTATTACGAGCTTCGTTTAAGAAAATATCTAACTTTTTTACTTTTCTCAAACTATTCCCATCTACCTGATGTAAATCTTCACTTTCAAACTTTCATTATCAATTAAAAATTTTGTGCTTAAATATAGTATAATAAAAAATAATGCGTGAATAAGCACAAACCTCCCCCAAACCTGTTTGCAGCAGTGTCCTCATTGATGTCATCTGTTAAGCTAAAAAAACTGTAGACTTGGGAGGAAAAGTTAGTAATGGGGACATGAATTAATGACTGTGAAAATCTCCCCCAAACTTATTTTTGGCTCACAATTATGTAAAAAAAATTCTTTTCATTCAAGAGCCAAAATATATCCCCCAAACTTGAGCAAAACTGTATTGAGCATTTAAAATTATAAGAGGGGGTAAAATTATTGGTCAATATAAAACTTTACAAAGACCAAAAGTTAACACCAACCATTCAAATATTTTATCAATGTAGCACCAAGGTTGGTAGAAGAACATGTCATCTATCGATGTGAAGAAGTAGGGAGGAGATAAGAGGTGGTATGGTTTATGTCTCGGTTGATAGAGACGAAACAATAATGGTGAACGGAAACGAGAATGTGAATGATTTGGAATGGGAAGAATAGTCACATTCTCGTATGGGATAAGAAGAAATGGTGGTTGTTCAACTTCTTCGGATGGAGGTTGATTAATCACAAAATCCATGTCATTTAGGAATGCGAGTTCGTCGGCGAAAATATCTTTGAAACTTTTATCGATGGTCTGATTGAACATTTCAATGTCAATAAGTGTCGCGCCAGAATTCAACACACTTGATTTATCAAAAATTATGGAAGTAGGAGCCTTAAAAAACTCATCTACCTCATTCTCAAAAGGGTCTAAATCAAGTGGTCTTTCAAGAATCATAGAACTCAAAATATCGGATTGTGATTCATCAACACTCGCTAAAATTAAAGGAAGATTAGAAGAACCACCAAAGAAAGTGGGTGATGAAATGGGTAAACAAATCGGGGTGTCGAGTATTGCTGAACCAAAATTGGGAAATGAAGGCTGGATATCCATCTGCTTTTCGGTCATGCATTTATCATCAATTTCCAGATGCATATAGGGTTCAGGATAAACAGTTAATGGTTTGAGATGATGTCCACACAGAAGTGAAAGGAACTGATGAATTGGTGAGGAAAACTCATCCAAAATTGTGGGTTCATCATCCCATATATCCCCAGCGTCAATATCCTCAATCAAGTAAAGGGTAAAATTCTCAGACACATCATCAAAAGCATGGTTTTCAATCAATTTCAGTTCTAGAGTGAAGGTGTAGAGATCATAAGGATTGGGTGTAGGTTCACTTAAAATGGACCCTTCACAATCGGGTAAATCAAATACTATAAAGTCACACAACCCATCAAACCTTCTATCTTCAATTGGCGAATCATTTGGTGTACTCGATAGATTTGTGAAACTGGAGTTGTGGATTTCAATTTGGGATGGGGAGGTTTGATTTGGAAGGGTGTACTGCTCTCTCTCACTACCCAAATTCTCAATTTGTCCTATTTCCGTTTCATACATTGAATAATTTTGAGCTAGTTGGAAACTAGTTGCTCGTTCGTTGGGTTGTATGAGGGCGGCCATGGACGCATTCAATTCCTCTATGTGGCGGCGTGACGCTATCTGAAATTCTTCCACTGTCCGTTCAAGACTAGACATGGGCCGTTAAGGGGTTTCAACAGAAGATTGAAATTCTTGTGGATAGGTAAAACTCCTAAATGACTGATTAGAAGAATTGTCTAAAGAAGGTGTAAAAGTCGAGTAGGATTGATAGGAATCAAATGGTTTTGAAAATTAGACAGGAGTAGGATCAACATTGTGATAAGAAGAATATTGATATTGATTGGTTGGTTGGCGATTGACAACAGATGTCATATACGCCGTAAAACAAGTAGTAATATCTTCCTTAGAAAGTGATGGTATTTGTTGTCCTAACGGTTTGACCGGATTGAAACTTTAACCTTTAGCCTTCGCCATATGCTCAGCGAAGGACATGCGTTTAGGAGTTCCCTCACACGCTTTAAATGGAGTATCAACATAAGTAGATGTAGAATTTTGATGCGGTTGATAGGACCTGGAGTGACGTGTCCAGCTGTTTCTTTCCGCTTGCTCTATCCAATCTCTTAAAGACAAGGTAGAGTCGGAATTTTGACCAAAGCAATTACGAAAACAAGAAATATCTGGTTCTGGATAGCAAAGCTCGGCAAGAGTTCTTCTATTTGGGTTACCCATTATAAGAAGGTGAAAGGAAAAGAGGAAGGGAAAAGACTTAAGCTCTATTTGGATTGTTTTACTTTGAAAGTGAGACTTGAGGTTTGACTCAACAAATCACAAAATGCACAAGCAACCCTAGAACTAAGGTCACCTAGGTCAAGCACTAGACCGCTCCTAGACTTCCAAAGGACAAGCCGCGGTATCAATACTCTACCACCTTATTATCGCTCCTGTGGCCAGGTAAGTAGGAGGTATCCGCTATATGAATCACCGAAAATAGCAGGCCTAATTAAGTAACCACTTTCCTAGTCACGCTTTCCTAGACACCATAAATGAAATGCGGATAAGCGATAGATTACCCACGACCATCCGCTGTCTTAATTGAGCGCGACGGTACTTAGAGTCTTGGTCTAGATATTTTTTTAATTAATATAGGGTTATGCGGATGCTCATTTTGTAATTTGTGGGGCCTAGGAAGGGTGATGAAATCCCCACCTAATGTGAATTTTGGCCTTTCCCCCTTAAAGTCCGTTTTAAAATATGCAAAAACAACCCACAAAACAAAACACGAAAAAAGATTTTTGAGCGGCAAAATTTTGAAAAGAATCCTGCAGAAAAATATATTATATGATTTTCAGAGGAGAGATAAAGAGTTGAGGAATATACTAGAGAAGTTTGGCTAGGCAAGTCCACCAAGTGACTGCACATCCGTGGCTAAATGCGCAATATTGCGGCGGTTCAGCCGCAGAAAAGAGGGATCACTTAACAATTTTTTCAGCGTGGCCTCCTTTGCTCCTCTGGTCCTCTCTAAAGGTCTCTGAATCTCGATTTTCTCATTCAAGTGACTCCAGATTCCTTCGCAAAAATCGCACACTAATCGTTAAATACACAATTTATTGTTTTATTTTATTTTAATGATATGGATCGAATAAGAATTCAACACGAATAGCAAGAAAAAAAATTACGCACGGATACTCGGCAACGACGCCATTTGATTGATTCTGTGGATGTGTGTGTAGTAACCGCAATCAATAACGGTGTCGCGTGTAGCTAGCCGAGATGAGTACGGGTCGTCCTCAGGGATGCGTGGAACTTTTAATCTTGCTTTAAACGAGTTGATTAGAAGAAGAAAGGAGAACAGATTATATATCTATATTAAACACGGGTGTAGAATATATATAGTTTTAAGATCTACTTTAAATACGGATGTAAAGTATATAAGAAGAGGGCTTGTAGAGTTTGTTAGGATTTAGTAGTCATAGATGACTAATAAAGATTACTCATTTTATCTTTTGATAGATTTAAAACTAGATAGATAGTGATGAATGAGGATTAGGGTTCTTGGAAGAAACTAGGGTTTCCCCACTATTGACCCATGTCCCTTCATTGATCTCTATTCATGTCTATCCCTTAACAAAACAATTGTTAATCTAATCTCAAATCGCGGTCAAGACTAGCAATAAATTGGTAGCGCGCCCGAATAGGATATTAACAATTCTTTTGCTAAAGTTTATAAACTTCATAAAACGTAAAAGAAGTTAAAATATTTTCTCATCCATTGTTCTACCATAATCCTACGAACTCTATCAAGCGGAGAATTACTCGCGCATGATGGAAATAAAAGAAGAAGAAAAGATAGAGATCATAATGTAAATACAGAAATAAAGTGCAGAAATTAAATATGAACTAATTAAACTAATGATTTACCTTTATTAATCAACTTCATAAGTACAATTCTTCGAGTATAGATTACAAGAGGAAGAAGAAGTTGCTCTCGATCTCTGCCTCGTATGAAGTAGATGTTCCGTCGAATCTCATGTCGCCTTATCACGTCGAATCGTGGACCTGTCGTGGATCACTTGTTCTTTGACGGTGATTTGCTTCGTGTAAAAAGTGATGATTTCTAGGTTTAGCCCTCGGTCCTATTTATAGTCACTGAAGATACAAACCCTAGATTTCATATGTGAGGGTTTATTGAGAAGATCCTACCCACAAAATCCGAGACCCTAATTCCTTAGAACGGCGGCGGATCCGCCGCAATATTCATGTTTTGGCCGTAGAACCGCGGTGGGATAGGAGAGTTAGGGCTTCAGTTTTCTGGGGCTTATACATGTTGACACGTGGAGATCTTCTAGATATCTGGAATTTGAAAATATTTCATGAGTCTCTGCCAGTATTGATTCATCGATTTTAATTAAATTTCATCGGCAGATTTTTGATTCCCGACATCTCGATATCCCGATCTCCTGACCTGAGCTAAATCCTGCACAATATCTTCATGAATAATGTTAGTAATATTTGTTATAGAGATATTATTCTAACCATTTGTATGATGTTATATCTTTTAAAGAATCTTCATTAGAATATTTGATATGATATGCATAATAAAAATATTATATAAATATTATATGCATATATTTTCCTTCATAATGTTAATTATAATATATAAACATATGGTAAATAGTATTTTGCAGATAAACCCTCATATGTTTCATATTTATAATAAACACCTTTAAATATTTATCAAAAGTAAGGAAAATGTTATATCAAATGTGCGATATTTTCGAATGAACAACCTCCAAGTGCTTCGGGACTGCATCCAACTACTGCCTGTTTACATGACCCCTTTGAGCCGTGGTAGGGTAGTAATCTAAGTGCAGTGGGAACACACTTGAGACGAATAGGGATGTCAAGTAAACGGACTAACATGTGCTCATGCCATCCGAGAACTGCTATCTGACAATAGGTATAATACTAACCAGCAGTTCCCAATAAGTCCGTCTAGTGTAACTCATAACCCAATGATCACCTGTATACTATCTCCGTTACGACATACCAATGGCTGTAGGACAGACCATCTCCCCTGTTGGGATAAAAAGCGTATACCCCGTCTACTCCGGAGTATCGATGCCCCGTCTCGATAATCCTACGGCTAGGGACATATATAAGGATGTGCTTATAGACTACCCAGCCCTTACTAGTGTAACTACCATCACAACACTGGTAGTCAAGCAAAGATTCTAAGGGCTTTACCAATATGTATAAGCGATATCTAAAAGAAACATATGCACATATTAAGGTAGAATCAAACTAAGTAGCATGCTACCATTTTGAGCAAGACTGTTATTATAACTATGAATATCACAAGCTTCCAATATGTAATGTACAATCCAATATGATACAAAAATGGCATCTAGGGCATATATCACTAACAAAGTCACTGGTCGCTGTACCAGAGAGAAAGAAAAGAAACACTCGGCATGCACTCTACCAAGATTAGATTTGTTTTCACTTTATCTAATCAAGATGGCTCCCACTGTTTCCTCGAATTCACCTTCAAACCCTAAAAGGAGAACTAGTCGGGATCATTTATACTTTACAAGTTTGCTAACCGTTCTACCAGGCCGGTGTTGGTACTCCGAAGGAGGTCCGCCATGTTTTCGTACGGACCCAATTAATAAACTCGTTTCCGCAGAGGCGTAATCTCGTTAACACATTCTAGACACCTAATAGGTTAGCTAATTGTGAAGTGAAAAATCTCTTGAGGAGTAATACATAGGAATCATGACCCAACTATCATCGTGTGATAACTTTGACGGAAGCCGACCAAAATTACCACACTCCAGAAAGTATGCGCATACCTGGCAAGTTTTCCGTATGTTTGAAACTCTCGATATAGTTTTTGCCCCTAGCGGTTTATAACCTTGACAAAGGCCAACAAACTATAAACCACTAGTCAAGTTCAACCCGTCATTATCCTGGATTGCTCTAAACCCATCCGTATAAGCCTTTGACAAAGGCCACAAGGCTATATGACTGTCCTAGATAATCGCATTACTATGCAACAGAAAAAGCACTACATAGCTACCGAACACTATGCCTTAATAAAGGCCAACAAACGCAGCACAGATACTAGGTAATGCCAATCTGAAATGACGGAGGGCTACGGCTAGTTTTTGGCGAAAAACCTTTAACGTAAAGAACATGATATCATTAAAGAAACTCGAGTGGCTTTGAAATAGAGTGGTTTAAACTCCGCTTTTTAAAACTAGTGACATAAACCTTTGCTTAAGAGCGAACTCCCAGTGAAGAGATGAATGCCCTTTCCTCATAGAATGTTGTGCGGGATATTCCTAACCGAATACCTCTATGCAAAGCAAAAGAATACGACCATAAGTTTTGAAAAAAACCGAGTAGTTTTAAAATTGGGTCCGATAACATCATTTAAGTTTATTTTCCTTGCATTGTTCAGATAATTCGTTCCTATCATTTTAAGTTTCCAAGCCTCAAAAGAAACAACCAAAATAACATGTTATTTATATGCCATCCGCATTCGTTACGGGGCCCCGTTATGCACCGTTAGGTTACTCAACTAATGGCAGAGCGGGGGCAGGACTAGCACGGATGCAAAATATATAGATGCATCTACTAAATATAATATAAATATATATATCGACATCGCAGGCAGATAATAGTTATCACGGGCAGATAAAAATCATCACAAGCATGCGAACAACAATATAGAATAGCGGATAATTTAGGAGCCCTGCATTTCATTTGAGCCATAAATGAGACGCGACATTCCCCGGCCGTGTGGATAGCCAGTGCAATGATGAACCTGGACCCCTACGAGTGCGGCAAGTTACACGTCAATCCCGGAAGTGAGGCAACCCCAATCAACAAAGTGAATGGGTCACCCAGCACTTCACGGAATACGGTAACTTGAGCACCCTACCGTGGGTCAACCTATACACCCTACCAGTGCGACGAATAGCCTACCAATTCTAGAGTAAGGCCTCCCCGGACTCAACGTCATGAGATGCGGGCCCGTTGCCCTCTAGAACATGGCTACTCGAGCACTTCTCCGTAGGGTAATCCTAGTACAGAAAAGAAAATATATATACAACGGTGACATAGACCTCAACCCGGTCGTGCCCCAATAAAAAAGTATACAAACTAGCAGAAATGGCAGTCCACATGTCAGACGTTCTCCCCATAATAATGAATATACAAATGAATCTGAACTGTACATCTAACATTACACATAAGGCCATCCATTACGACAATCCATCCATAACATCAGTGCAACACAGAACATCAACGCAAATATCTGTAAGTCCACTTTACCTCTCCCGGTACTTACGGGCTTGCGGAAATGATGAAATACGATTTTTCTATTGGTGGTAACATGGACTCAAAATACGGATCTTTGTTAAACAACTATCTAACAATCCTAACAAGAGTTTTACCTACTCGGTTAGGGTTATACCTTAACTTGAACTCCTTCTCTTGGTCTCCTTATGGTGATTGCATGGTTCTCTCCTCGTCGTCTCTTTGTGCCGAAGATGGATCCACCTGAAAGCTTCTACCTTTGGCTTCAACCTCAATCTTGAGGAAACTAGAACACTTGGTTTGCTAAACCTTGTGTACTAAGATGAGTAGAGGAGTGTGTTGGGTTTTATCTCTATGGTTCTTGCTTCTCAACACATGAGACAAGTAAAACCATGGACTAGAGAGAGAGCAAGAGGAAGAGGGAGAGCTTGAGGATGAGAGAGCTTTCAAGAGAGAGAAATCAAATGAAAGAATGAGCAAGACTTTTTTCACCCTTACTCTCATAATCCAAAATCATCATAACACAAAATAATAATTGAGTATTATGTGATGGTTGTTATCATATCAAGTGGCCATATCATTTCTTGCATTAAATGCAATGTGTGAACAAATAAGCAAGCCAAGGTCAATGCCAAGAAATGATAGCCATTGTCATGATGATGGTCAACAAGTCCAACCTAGTCAACCGGTCAACTAAGTCAACAAAGTCAACCATCAACAACCATGTCATAATAATACTTAATTAATATTATTGTTAATCATATTTCTTATTCTCATTAGGGTTTAGCAAAAGTCAACAGTCAACAACCCTAATGAGAATCCTCTGCCTCTGTCTCTCTGTCAACTGTGCATACACATCCGCATCCGCGTTCCGAGGAACACGAATACAAACAAGATAAAACCAATCCCAAAACGTACAATAGGATCTGGCTTAAACCAAAGCCCGCTAGTGTTAACTGCCCGGACACAAACGTGCACAAGTGCACGGATGTGACCAAACCCTGTCGCAAAACCATGCGGCCTCTACTCCTTTACCTAAAGGCGAATAGCTCTCTGTGTGGGACTCTAAAGACTCGACACTACGCTGGCAGTGGGTTTAACCACAGACCGCAAGCGGCACTAGCAGTGCGTAACGGCCCCCAGGTAGATGCCGATAAGAAAACGGACGAGGTGAAACCCATCCGAACTCCTACCGAGCCTGAATGGGACAATCTGCGTACAGTCCAGTCTGTTCGTCTGAGAATATCGCATGGCGGGCATAGGGGGGCGGTAAACGTCAGTCCCCTAATAGCGGTACAAGTCATGTCGAAGTGTAGCCCAGAACACCCTGAGATAACACTGGAAACCAACCAGTATATCTCTCTTGTCCTGGCCAGGGACTTTGTGTAATGGCTCTCCTAGACACAGCGCGATATCAACCCCCAATACCGGGAGAGAAGAATCTTGTCTAACCGTCACTGCCTCCAAGTGCTTCGGGACTGCACCCAACTACTACCTGTTTGCACGACTCCTTTGAGCCGTGGTAGGGTAGTAATCTAAGTACAGTGGGAATACACTCGAGGAGAAGTGACAGTTTCAAGTCAGCGGACTAAGCTGTACTCATGTCACCTGGGAACTGATAACTGACGATAGGTATAGTACCAACCAACAGTTCCCGACGAGTCATGTCCAGTGTACTCATAACCTAACGAGCACCCGCATACTATCTCAAGTACGACGTACTGACGGCTGTGGGACAGACCGTCTCCCACACTGGGATGAGAAGCGCATACGCTAGTCTACTCCGGAGTATCGATGCCCTGTCTCGATAGTCCTATGACTAGGGACTTGCATAAGGATGTGCTTGTAGATTACCCAGCCCCCATGGGTGTGACTGCCATCACAACGCTGGTAATCAAGCAAAGATCCTAAGGGCTCCACTAATGTGTATAGGTGATATACTAAAATAAACACATGTACACATTAAAGTAGAAACAAACCAAGTAGCATACTACTATTTTGAGCAAGATTGTCTATACAAGGTGAATATCCCAAGCTTCCATTAAGTAATATACAAACTAGTATGATACAGTAATGGCCTCTAGGGCATATACACTAACAATCTCCCACTTGCTCTAAGGCCATGTACTGGCGTATCGAAGACCTATCATCTCGATCAGCCGCTCAAACTGAGTCTGGGGTAAGGCCTTCGTGAATGGATCCGCAGTGTTATCTTCCGTAGCAACTCTCCGAACCTCGATCTCCTGGCGACCCACGATCTTCCTGATCAGATGATACTGCCTCAAGATGTGTCTGGACTTCTGATGGGACCTGGGTTCCTTCGCTAAAGCTATAGCCCCGTTGTTGTCGCAATACAGAGGTATTGGATCAACAATGGACGGAACCACCTGAAGTTCTGTCAAGAACTTCCTTATCCAGACGGCTTCTTTTGCGGCATCTGCAGCAGCGATATATTCCGCATCCATCGTCGAGTCAGCAACGGTTTCCTGTTTGGAACTCTTCCAACACACCGCCCCTCCATTGAGGGTAAAGACATAACCCGACATGGACTTGGAATCATCCTTGTCACTCTGGAAGCTGGAGTCAGCAAAGGCCTCGATCTGGAGGTCTTTTCCGCCATACACCAAGAACATCTCCTTAGTCCTTCTCAGGTACTTGAGAATGTTCTTTACCGCTATCCAGTGTTTCTCCCCAGGGTTTGACTGATACCGGCTTACCACACTCAGTGCATAAGCTACATCTGGTCTGGTACACAACATCGCATACATTATAGAGCCTACCGCAGAAGCGTAGGGTATAATAGACATGCGATCCCTTTCTAAATCAGTATTGGGAGACATCTCTTTGGAGAGGGTGATCCCTTGACAAGCCGGTAGATTACCGCGCTTGGAATCTTCCATATTGAATCTTTTCAGTATGGTGTCGATATACCTGGACTGTGAAAGTCCTAATATCCTCTTGGATCTGTCACGATAGATCCGGATCCCCAGAATGTAAGAGGCATCACCCAGGTCTTTCATGGAGAACCTGTGTGACAAGAATCCTTTGACAGATTGTAGCATAGGAATGTCATTTCCTATCAAAAGAATGTCATCCACGTACAATACGAGGAATACGACAGTTCTTGCTACAAATCTACTATAGATGCATGGTTCGTCTGGATTTTTGATAAAGCCAAATTCTTTGACCGTCTCATCAAAACAGATGTTCTAACTCCGCGATTCCTGCTTTAGTCCATAGATGGACTTAAGCAACTTGCACACCTTCCCGCTGCTCCCACTCTGAATGAAACCCTCTGGCTGGTCCATATAGACACACTCCTCTAAATTCCCATTCAGAAAAGCGGTCTTTACGTCCATCTGCCAAATCTCATAATCGTGGAAGGCAGCAATGGCAAGAAGGATCTGAATGGATTTCAGCATAGCCACTGGAGAAAAGTTTTCGTCATAGTCCAAACCAGGTCTTTGACGAAAACCCTTTGCAACAAGTCTAGCTTTATAGGTCTCAACCTGTCCATCTACACCAATCTTCCTTTTGAAGATCCACTTGCATCCTACGGGTTTAACCCCATCTGGAGCAACGTCCAACGTCCATACTTTGTTGGTGTACATGGACTCCATTTCGGTCCGCATTGCATCCAGCCATTTTACCGAGTCGACGCTCTGAATGGCTTGCTGGAAGCTAGTCGGCTCATCATAATCAATGATGCAATCTTCTCTATCCCCGTCTATGAGAAAACCGTAGTATCTCTAGGGCGGATGAGACTGCCTACTACTCCTGCGGAGCAGCGTAGGAATGTCCTGTTCTTTTGAACCCTCTGGTTCTACTAAGCTTTCAGTAATAGTCTGTGTTTCTGGAAATTCTTCCAGTTCTATTTTGCTCCCACTAATTTCCTTTTCTAAGAACTGGTGTTCCAGAAAATGGGCATTACGAGAAACAAAGATCTTTTGTTCCTCTGCGTAATAGAAGAGACACCCCCTTGAGTTCTTTGGGTATCCCACAAACTTGCACATTACTGAGCGTGCCTCGAGTTTTTCCGCATGCTGCTTTTTGACAAAAGCTGGACATCCCCAGATCTTCAGATATTGAAGATAGGGTTTCTTCCCACTCCATATCTTATATAGTGTGGTAGGCACAGTCTTAGTTGGAACTCGGTTCAAAAGGTATGCAGCTGATTCTGGTGCATATCCCCATAATGATCGCGGCAACTCGGCGTTACTCATCATGGAACGTACCATATCCAATAGGGTCTGGTTCCGTCTCTCCGATACACCGTTATGTTGCGGAGTGTATGGAGGAGTAAGTTGAGAGAGAATTCCATTCTCTTTTAAGTAATCCAGGAACTCGGCACTTAAGTATTCACCACCTCGATCAGATCTCAGTGTCTTGATACTTTTGCCTGTTTGTTTTTCTACTTCATTCTTATATTCCTGGAATTTTCCAAAGGCTTCGGATTTATGTTTCATTAAGAAGACATAACCGTACCTTGAAAAGGCATCCGTAAAAGTAATGAAGTAAGAATAACCGCTTCGCACATATGTAGACATTGGACCGCACACGTCGCTGTGTACGAGTCCCAAGAGCTCGCTCGCTCTTACTCCGTGTCCAGTGAACGGAGTCTTTGTCATCTTTCCTTTGAGACAGGATTGACAAGTTGCATATGATTGATATTCGAACGGATCCAAAT
Source organism: Agapanthus africanus (assembly GCA_030015575.1). NCBI lineage: Eukaryota > Viridiplantae > Streptophyta > Magnoliopsida > Asparagales > Amaryllidaceae > Agapanthus > Agapanthus africanus. The sequence goes on from JASDDO010000029.1 coordinate 173,386,995, forward strand.
ATCCTTCTGTATGTAACTTCGTCAACCTTCTCTCATTGATGTGACCCAGTCTACAATGCCATAAGAAAGCCTGATTTGTTTCTGGATACTTTCTTTTGTGTGTATTCTGGACATTGAAAATCTGTGGTTGGTTTAATATGTATATACCATTGCTTAATGTACCTGACCCAATCAAAACTTGATTAAGGTGAATGTTCACAACATTACTTACAAATGCAAATTCATAACCTTCTTTAGATAATAAAGATACAGATATGATATTACAGGTTGCATTTGGTACAAAATAACAATCACGCAAAACCAAAACGTGTCCATCTGACAACCCCAGGTGATTGTCCCCCACGGACTCAGCATCCATGCCAGCTCCGTTTGCAACTCTGAGGGTCATATCACCCGCCTTCAAAACCCTACGCCTTCTTAGTGCCTGTAAAGAATTACAGATATGAGATCCTGATCCGGTATCCAATACCCAGGATGTAGAGTTTATTGATAGACAGTTTTCAATAACATACACACCAGAAGCTGAAGCCGCAACTTGCTTCAGATCCTGGGTTCTGGCCTTCCAAGCCTTGCAATCCTTTTTCCAATGTCCACTCTTGTGACAGTAAAAGCATTCTTCCTTTCCCACAAGCTTTCCCGCTACCTTTGTTGCCTTTGTCTTTCCCTTCGTATCCACTTTACTAACACCGCCCCTTGGTTTGGCGGGGGCTTTCTTCTTCTTTCCCTTGGCTTTCGCCTTGGACCTAGAAGAGGAAGATCCTCCTACAAACAAAGTGAGTGTTTCCCTACCTTTCTGTAGGGTGCCCTCTGCACTCCTCAGCATGTTGAGGAGTTCTGAAAGTTCAACTTCTTTTTCTTGTAAGTTGAAGTTCAGGATAAACTAGGCGTAAGTGGAAGTAAGGGACTGGAGAATCAAGTCTGTATAGAGCTCGTTCTCTAACGTGGTCCCAAGGTCCGCGGGCTCCTCAATGAAGCCAATCATCTTAAGCACGTGTTCCGCTACCGATGATCCGACGGCCAATCTCGCCGAAAACAGCTTTTTCGAGACTTCGTATCTGGCGATACGGGATTGCTCTCCATACAGTTCTTTTGTATGGAGAAATATGGATTCAATGTCCATATTCTCGTGCCTCCTCTGATGTTCATTGTCCATAGAGGCAAGCATGAGGCACTTGGCCTTCGCGCAATCGATTTCCCAGGTCTTACGGATTTCCCTATCCGCGACGCTGGTTTTGGGACCTGGGACAGGGGAGCTTTGGTGGTGAGGAGATACCCCAACTTGTCATAAGTGATTGCCATTTTGACATTCCTGAGCCAATCTTTGTAGTTTGGCCCTGTCAGTATGTTTTTATCTTGTAGTAACTTAAGTCCAGTCATGATGTTTGGTCACTGCAATTAGGAGAGAGATAAGAAACACTTTAGCATGATGCTCTTGCAAGTTTAGAGTGGTTTTTAATTTGTCTAAACAGGATGGCTCCCACTGTCTCTCGAATTCCTCCTCAAACCAAAAAGGAAGAATTAGTCAGGATCAATCTCACCGTACAATACTTGCTTAACCGTTCAGCCAGGCTAGTGTCGGTACTTCGAGGGAGGTTTTCCAACGCTTTCGCGAAGTTCCTTAATTAAATAACCTCTTTTCCCTGTGGGCGTAGCCCCGCTAACACCTTTCTTGACACCTACTTGGTTTATAGCATTGATCGTTAAGTGAGAAATTTCCCGAGGAGTAGCATATACTCACAGTAGGATCGGGATCCAAATATCATTGCGTGACAAAACTGAAGGAATCCTACCAGAATCATCACACTCCAAATGGTATGCAGCGCTAGCAAGTTTCAGTTCTTTTGAAACTCCCGGTGTGGATTTTTGCCCCATGCTCTTATGACCTTAGCGTGAGGTCAAAATGTCATAGGTCACATGTCAAGTTCTTCCCATCATTATCCAAGTTAATTTGAACCCACCCGTACCTACCCTTGACGTAGGCCAAAATGGCAGTACGACTTTCTCAAACCAACGCATTCTATCTATGCAACAGATAAATATCTGGTAACTACCAATCACTATGCCTTGGCGTGAGGTCAAAATACATAGCTTGAATACTACCGAATATTTAACTGAAATGATGGAGGGCTACGAATAGTTTTGGCGAAACCGTGAACGTAGTGAACTTGATATAATCGATGGAACGAGATAGATTTTAAAAGGAGTGGTTTAAGCTCCAGGTTTTAAAAGTTGCTTTTGAAAAGAATCCGAGTGGTTTTGAAAGTGTTCCAATGACTCAACTTTGGTTTATTTTCTTGCATTAATTTAATGCGTCCCATAATTTATTCCTACCATTGCAGAAAACAACGAAAATATGGCGTACGCTTATGCCATCCGCATTCGCCACGGGGCCCCGTCATTACCCGTTAGGTTACTTAACTAACGATAGAGCGGGGGCTGGACTAGCGCGGATGCAAAACATAAGCAACGCCTAAATAGATATCATATATAGATATACACATTCGTCACATGCAATGATAGCCATTCCAGATCACAGATGAACACATTGGATATACTAGGAATCCGCAATCCGTACGAGCCTGTAACGAAAAGCGGATTACACGGTCGCGATGAATAGCCAAGACCCCACCCTAGACCCCTACGAGTGCGGAAAACTACCCGCCAAGTACCCGAAGCGAAGCAACCTCCCTTAACACCGTGAGTAGGCCACTCGGCACTTCGAGATACCCGGTACTTTGTGCACCCCTCCTTGGGTCTATCCTAGGAGCAAAAACAGTAAAAGAAATTATACAATGATGGCTACAACCCCATCCCGGTTGTGCGGCCATATAAATAATATTACATCAATTACAAATTACATGAATTGAAAGAAAAAGAAAACTCTCATCTCACAACCCCCCGGCTATTCATCCGCGACAATTTAATGAATTCATATACACAAACCATCAACATTACAGATCACAGATATGTATAACCCCCACTAATCGACGTATAGCGATTAGCAGACGTTCAATACATATATCACATCACAGATATAACCCGTTAGCTTAAGTCTTTAGAAGTTCGATCAAAATACAGATTTTTAGACCCCTAAAACAAATTTTTCTTTCTGGAAAATCTGGGAAGAAAAATCACATTCCAAAAATCCCAAAACACTCCACTGTACACACTACAGGAAACATTGCCCACGACCGAGTCAACTCGGCCGCGGATCCGCAGCGGGAGCATGCTCCCGCCGCGTTTCCGCGGCGCTTTGACCGAGTTGATGGACTATTTTTCTTGGATGTGTTTTAAAAAGCCTGAGCCGATTTTTAGTGCAAGATTAATTATTTTTGAACAGAAAACAGAATAGGCAGAAACTTGAAAATACGGGCATGTTTCGCGACTTTTTCTCCCATCGAACTTCTAGTTACTTTGCTAACATGTTAGATAGTGTTTAACTAGGCTATGATACCACTGTAAGTCCACGTTACCTCTCCCGGTACTTACGGGCATGCGGAAATGATGAAAAACGATTTTTCTTTTGGTGGTAACATGGACTCAAAATATGGATCTTTGTTAAACAACTATCTAACAATCCTAACAAGAGTTTTACCTACTCGATTAGGGGTTATACCTTAACTTGAACTCCTTCTCTTGGTCTCCTTGTGGTGGTTGGATGGTTCTCTCCTCGTCGTCTCTTTGTGCCGAAGATGGATCCACCTGAAAGCTTCTACCTTTGGCTTCAACCTCAATCTTGAGGAAACTAGAACACTTGGTTTGCTAAACCTTATGTACTAGGATGGGTAGAGGAGTGTGTTGGGTTTTATCTCTATGGTTCTTGCTTCTCAACACATGAGACAAGTAGAACCATGGACTAGAGAGAGAGCAAGAGGAAGAGGGAGAGCTTGAGGATGAGAGAGCTTTCAAGAGAGAGAAATCAAATGAAAGAATGAGAAAGACTTTTGTCACCCTTGCTCTCATAATCCAAAATCATCATGACACATAATAATAATTGAGTATTATGTGATAGTTGTTATCATATCAAGTGGCCATATCATTTCTTGCATTAAATGCAATGTGTGAACAAATAAGCAAGCCAAGGTCAATGCCAAGAAATGATAGCCATTGTCATGATGATGGTCAACAAGTCCAACCTAGTCAACCGGTCAACTAAGTCAACAAGTCAACAAAGTCAACCATCAACAACCATGTTACAATAGTACTTAATTAATATTATTGTTAATCATATTTCTTATTCTCATTAGGGTTTAGCAAAAGTCAACAATCAACAACCCTAATGAGAATCCTCTGCCTCTGTCTCTCTGTCAACTGTGCATACACACCCGCATCCTCGTTCCGAGGAACTCGAATACAAACGAGATAAAACCAATACCAAAACATACACTAGGATCTGGCTTAAACCAAAGCCCGCTAGTGTTAACTGCCCGGACACTAAACATGCACAAGTGCACGGATGTGACCGAACCCTGTCGCAAAACCATGCGACATCTACTCTTTTGCCTAAAGACGAATAGCTCTCTGTGTGGGAATCTAAAGACTCGACACTACGCTGGCAGTGGGTTTAACCAGAGACCGCAAGCGGCACTAGCTGTGCGTAACGGCCCCCAGGTAGATGCTGATAAGAAGACGGACGAGGTGAAACCCATCTGAACTCTTACTGAGCCTAAATGTGACAATCTGCGTACAGTCCGGTCTGTTCATCTGAGAATATCGCATGGCGGGCCTAGGGGGGCGATAAACGTCAGTCCCCTAATAGTGGTACAAGTCGTGTCGGAGTGTAGCCCAGGACACCCTGAGATAACACTGGAAACCTACTAGTATATCTCTCTTTCCCTGGCCAGGGACTTTGTGTAATGGCTCTCCTAGACACAGCGCGATATCAACCCCCAATACAGGGAGAGACGAATCATGTCTAATCGTCGCTGCCTCCAAGTGCTTCAGGACTGCACCCAACTACTACCGGTTTGCACGACTCCTTTGAGCCGTGGTAGAGTAGTAATCTAAGTACAGTGGGAACACACTCGAGGCGAAGTGACAGTGTCAAATCAGCGGACTAAGTTGTACTCATGTCACCTGGGAACTGATAACTGATGATAGGTATAGTACCAACCAACAGTTCCCGACGAGTCCTGTCCAGTGTACTCGTAACCTAATGAGCACCCGCATACTATCTCAAGTACGACGTACTGACGGCTATGGGACAGACCGTCTCCCACACTGGGATGAGAAGCGCATACGCTAGTCTACTCCGGAGTATCGATGCCCTGTCTCGATAGTCCTATGACTAGGGACCTGCATAAGGATGTGCTTGTGGATTACCCAGCCTCCACGGGTGTGACTGCCATCACAACGCTGGTAATCAAGCAAAGATCCTAAGGGCTCCACTAATGTGTATAGGTGATATACTAAAATAAACACATGTACACATTAAAGTAGAAACAAACCAAGTAGCATACTACTATTTTGAGTAAGATTGTCTATACAAGGTGAATATCCCAACCTTCCATTAAGTATTATACAAACTAGTATGATACAGTAATGGCCTCTAGGGTATATACACTAACAATATCATGTTCGTAAACCCGTCTGATTGTATATATAGCAACCAGTCGGATTGTACCGCGCTATGATATTCACGGTCACAGAAAGTAACAAACGCATTGAAAACCAAAAATTCAAAATTTCGATCAATTAAAACTTTCTGCATTGGCCCCAAGCACAAACCAGTACTCAAACAAATCTGGGACAAAACAAAATATCCCAAAAGTCACTCCATATCCTAGAGCACCAGAAGAAATTTGGAGCACAACGACCTAAAGTTGACCGCGGAACCGTAGCCAAATGCCATGTTAAGCGGCGGTTTCGCGGCCAAAATATGGGTTTATGTGCTCTAATTTCTTTGTGGCCTATAGTATTGCCTGCACATAATTTTAAGGCAATCTGAACAATTTTTTGAACAACTTTAAAATTCGAACACTGGGCAATGAAATGAAAATGCGAATCGGAATATTCCGTCGATTGAAACTCCAAACTAGTGCAAACTAGCTAGTTAAGGTTTATGGAGTGGCACTGATACCATGTTGGGTTTTGGTGCCCACGCCACGGAAGCAACGACTGTGGCAGAAGCGAAAACAAAAATTTACACGAGCACCGAACACCTGTAAAACCCAGGATACAATCCAAAAACCTAAACTAGCTAACTAGATATGCAACGATTGAGAAACTACAACCTTTTTCGCGTGTCCGCACAATTGTGGAAGACCCCTCCAAGCTCGTAACCGCCGGGATCATGCTTGAAAATCGACCACCCTCGCCGAAGACAATCCACCTGAGGGAAACCAGAGGAGACTCTAACCGATGATCCAAACTCGCTAGGTGTGGATGGTCGGTGATGTAGAAATATTTCACTAAACTTTTTTCTCATATTCCTAAGCTCAAGTGAGCAAGAGAAAGAAGAAGGAGAATAGGTGAGGATGATGGTTGCTAACTCTTGCAACCATGGAGCATGAAGCAACTTAAGAAGAAGAAAAATCATCAAGTCTCACATGTAGATAAGAATGGCTACTATATAATCCAACCATGGTGCAATAGTGCATCCAAATGATTTTACCAATATAAAATCCCCAAGCTATACCTCTCTACATGCAAAGAACCATGCTTCATTACTCCTCACTTTACATCTCGTTTCCTTTTATTTTTATAAATAGAAAAATAAATATGATGTGTTCTTCTTCTAGAAGCATTCCCGTATAAAAACGGAATACTTCACCTGGTATACGTATCGCTACATATACGCATATCCGTATAAAAATACGGCTAGCACCAATAGAGAGAAAATGAATAATGAACTATAATACTAAAATACATGTATCAAAATACAAATATAAATTATTAAATCAAAACCTGATTTAATAATCCGATTTAATCCTAAGCCGGCTATTATTATCAACCGTCCAATTAAAGTCCGTGTATCTCATACACATATTTATTAGACCCCTGAACGTATCAACGTATGGCTCCTACATCTATCACCTGAACCGGGAAAACCCACTGTGTGGGACTCTAAAGACTCGACAATACGCTGGCAGTGGGTTTAACCATAAGCACGTCAGCGGCACTAGCTGTACGTAATGTCTACCCAGGTACTTATCGAAAGTGGGATCGACAATCAAGTACGTCCTTACCCTACTGAGCCTGAATGTGAAAATATCCATACAGTCCGGTATATTCGTCAAAGAGTATCGCATATCGGGTCTAGGGGGTGGATAACGTCAGACCCCTGCTAACCCGTTAAGTGGTGTCTGAGTCAAGCTCATCACCAACAGAGATACTACTGATCAACTATCAGTAAATCTCATCCACCGTAGCCACGGATTTCTAGTAATAGCCAACTGAACACAGTCCGACATCGACTTCTAATACCAGGAGAGACGAATCCCTGAAAATCGACCACTTCCTTCATATGGCTCGGGACTGTACCCAACTAAAACCTGTTTGCACGACTCCTTTGAGCCATGGTAGGGTAGTAATCAAAGTACAGTGGGAACTCACACAGGACAAATGATGACTTCAGGTCAAAGGACTAACCCGAACTCATTCCACCTGAGAACTTCTATCTAATGATAGATATAATACCATCTATAAGTTCTCGGTAAGTTTGTCCAGTGTACTCACCTCCAATGAGCACCTGTATACTATCTTCGGTGACACAACACCAATGGCTTGTAAGACCGGCCACCACCCATCGTCGGGGTCTAAAAGCATATACACTAGTCTACTTTGGAATATCGATGCCCAGTCTCGATACTCCCACGACTAAGGACATTTAAGGATGTGCTTATGGACAACCCAGCTCCTGTATATATGATCGCCATCATAATGCTGGTTGTCAAGAAACAATCCTATGGGCTTTATCAATGATTGTTTACCGCCGAAAGCCGGAAAGACAAACGTCTTTCCTGAATTTGGGGGCAAATGCTATTTGGTTTTATCCGCCCACCTCTCCGAAGATGCTAAGTTGATTTATGGCACCGTGTATCGGAGGTTTGGACGGATGCGGCCGTTGTAGCAGACTTCGTCAAATTCCCCCTCGTTTGTGAGGGGGTTTTGATTATGGGGACGTTTTTCCCTACAGGCGCAAGCCCCTGCAGTTAATTACGTTACCGCATAGCGATAACCACTTTCTCCTGCTCCAGAAGATCATTTTATGTCGTGTATGTTTGTTTTATTTTTAGCTGCCCGTGGATTATATACGGAGACTAATTTATGTTGTCACCCGTAGGGCGTGGATTAGTCCAAATACGTATATTCTTAGATTTGGGTTTGATTTGATTTAAGGATCGTTAATTTCATTTGAGATTAAGATCAACTTAAATGTTTGTTAAGGATACGTTAGTCCGATATTGGACTAAGATCTACTTAACGGGGGTTCAGGATCATTTTTGATCCAACAAAGGAGCATTTGGGCTCTATCGTTTTAGTTTAGGGATGTTACGGTCCATAGATCACCATTTTTTAGGGTGAGGGTTTAGTTTAAGGACGTTACAGTACATAGCTAGTTTAAGGACATTGTGGTCCACAGAGATGTGCTCATGGATTTGGAAGTGCACTAAAGAGCTGTTGGTTGTCGGGACCCTCCACCTCTCTGAAGACATTGAAGAGTTATAACAACATGTATCAGAGTTATGGAGAGATGTACCCTTGAACCAAACTCCGGATTGAAGGGAGAGATCATGGTGGAATGAACACCATTTTAGATACCATCTGTTAGGCGATCATTAGTCATCTTTGGAACTGAGATCGATTTGGGAAGGCCTGAGCATAGGAAAGCTCGGTTAATTGGTGATCAAAGAGTTTTGGCATCGGGAAACTTGTGTAGTTTAGGCTAAGGTTGGCCTATCATAATGTTAAACACTAAAATTTGCTCGGCGCTCACGTGCTCCCACGTGAGGCTCTAGAGCAGTGTTAAACAATGAAATTTGGAGCGCTCACGTATGGCATGTAAGGCGCCGAAGGATTGGGCACTGCTTCTTTGGGTTTATTCCCTTGTTCTTTTATAAGTGCTAAGCACTATTAAGGGGTCATGTAGGATCACGTGAGGCACCCCAAAAATGGGAACTGTTTTTGGGTTTATTTTCTTTTCTTTTATAAGTGTTGAGCACTATTAGGAGGTCACGTGGGATCATGTGAGGCGCTCTCAGTCGCTCCTTTTTGTTTCTCAGAGGTGCTCACGTGGGAATACGTGATCTGTCGTGATAGCGTTGAATGCTAATCATTTCTTTTATGTGCATGGGAATCTTGACCTGAGTTTTGAGAATTTCAGGTCCCTTATTTTTATAAGAATTAAATTCTTATCCATGGTTACACCCTATTTTTATCAGAGGAATTAAATTCCTATATTTTTGTAAGAATTAAATTCTTTGAACTTAGTTCTTTCCTCTAGGTTTTGAATCTGCATGACAGAATCTCCCGATGAGAATTAAATTCTCAACTTGTTCGGAGATCGGCTTCTCAGACCTCAACTAGAGGAAGAACTAAGTTCTTTTTAGAAGAGTTAAAATCTCTGGAATGGCGAAGAAGAGATAAAATAATCTCTATGTCTTTCTTCTTACCTAGGGTTTCCTTTTCTAAAAGAGAACTCCTCTTCTTTTTTCTTTGTTTTCTCAAATCTTATGGGGTGTCTCCTCTGTTCAAGACTTGCAGTCTTGGGTCCTTTATATATTAGAGGCAAGTTTATTGATTTAGTTACAGAAATCTTTCATTGAGAGATCTTAATTGATTTGGGTATTTTATCCACCGTTGGATCTTTGATCTAAAGACTTCTGTTTTACAAAAGATATTTTTCTTGTTTTTTAACAGATTTGGGAAATACTTTTCCTTACAGAGCTTATTCTGTAGCTTGGTGATGTTTAATCACCATTAGATTTTTAATCCAACGGTGCTCTGTTTTACAGAGCGCAATCTTTCTTGTTTAGAAAGATTCAAGGAAATATTTTCTAAATAGGATTTTGACCCCTTTACATGGAATTTAATTCTATCGGCTCAGAAGGAATTTGAGACCACTCACGTGTAGCACGTGACCCCACAGAATTAAACTCATTTGCGTATGTGCAACAGTCAAAAGAGGGCATCATGTGCTGACACGTGAGCCTTTCTGGCCTGTCATTTGTTTTAATATGGTGCATATATACTTCGTATATAGACGTCACGTGCTTACACGTGAGCCTCTATTTTAGCCTATCAATTGTTTAAACCCAGCGCCTATAATCTTTATATAGGCGCTCACGTGTGGGCACGTGATGTTTTATTAGTGGAAATTTTCCCGTCACTTTTTCTCTCTTTCTTTTCCTTTTCCTTCTTTTTTTATAAGGGAACAAATGCCCCCACAACATTGTTCTCACGTGGCTTGCATGTGAGTGCAACGCTGTCACCTTTATAGCTGTTGGATTGCCTAGGGTAATGGGAAAGATGAACCGCCCTCGTCACGTCTTATAAATGCAAGGGTCTTGTCTTTGGGAAGCTACTGCTCTTTCATCTTCTTCCTTGATCATTTTCTTTGAGAATTTAATTCTCTTCTACAGAGCTTAGTTCTCTGCCCATTAAAATTTCAGAGTTAAACTCTGTCAGAAAAAAGAAACCTTTTTTAGGTAAAGATCTTGAACAACAAAGAAACCCTTTTCTTAAAACCTGGATTTTATATCCACCATTAGAGCTTTGCTCTTTTATGAAACCCATCTCTTAAAGATCCAAAGACGTGATCTTTGAGTAGTAAATCTCAATGTCTTGGGCATTCCTCCTCTGATCTTTAAGGATTCACAGCATTGTGATTTTATTTTTCGTTCCCTCATCATAGGGGTTTCTGGAATTTAATTCCACCGTATAAAAGGAATTTAATTGCTCACCAAAGAGCTTTGCTCTGAAAGATCAAGAGGGTCCTTCGGGAATTTCGTTCCCTGGTGTTCTTGAGAATATTTTCATAGGGTTTTTTCCTTATTTGCACAAATTTAAATTTGTTGGGTGTTTTAACAGAACTTGTTTTCTCTGTGAGAATGTCAAAAGTATTTTTAAACTCTCGTGTCTGTTTAATCAGAATCATTGTTGATTCTTACAGTGATTGTCATGTCTCATCAGTGGTGAGCCGCCATATTGATTTTGTGGGATCCATTAGTTTTGCAATCAATGGTCCCATGGAGCAAACTTTCTGTCGTTTCCCTCTGTTGTTGTTGTTGTTGTTATTATTATTATTATTATTATTATATATATAGGTTTTATTAACGGCTTTTCTTTCCCTTATTTCATGAACAATGGCTTCTCTTCCCTACTTTCCTTTTACTCGCTCAGACGCCGCTTTTCCGCAATCGCCGTCAGATGAGGACGCTATGGCGATGATCAGGGCCCATGACAGGGACTGTACTAGTTTGCTCTTATGGAGAGTCTGCTATGGTCACATCATCCAGGGCCGCCGCAGCTTTACTTGCGAGGTGCCAACAGAGCCTCTCCACCCCATACCGCTGATGGAGCGCCCATAGACCTCTTATGCGGTAGAGGCGGCTAATTGGACTACTACGGCCGGCTTGAGCCGTCAACAACCGGGATACCCAACCAGCCCCTGCCGGCCAAAGATATCTTGGGGCATCGTATCTGTCAAAGTGAAGCCCAACCCTGGGGGCAAGTCTATAAAGTGTAGCTTACCCCTCGCCACCCAGTAGGCTATCTTCCCTAGGCTCGGTATGTTCTTTCCGCCCACCGTGCACGGTTGCAGAAGGTGGGGCTATATCAAGCGGTGTACGCGTCTCTTTTCCATTACCAGGCCCCCACGTCTGGTGGGTTAAAGATTTTCTGAACCAATGCAATCTTCCCACCAACACCTTCTTGCTAGGGGATCGCGAGGTCTCTATTTCACTGGAAGAGTTTCGTGAGATCTCTGGCCTGCCGATCAGGGGAGAGCATTATAAAGAGTTGCTGCCTCCCGACGAGTACGTGTTCGCGACCATGCCGGCTATGCTTGACGGCCTGACGGCCGAAACCGCCGTCCGCCATAAGTACCCCAGTTTAATCAAGGCTTTGGGTATTTTTTTAGAAGCTGTTCGTGAAGTCCGAAGGGCAGGGCGTCACCTTTGAGAGCTTCATCGCCTGCTTCATCTGTAAAGACGCTTTATCCAAAGAGGCTCCGAAGTTTGCGAACATTCACGACCCTTTTGGGTTTGGGTTGAATAAACTGCCGGCAAAAGAGGAAGACTTTTCGCAATTTTATATTACGATTTTTTTGGCCGTGTCCTTCGATGCGATTGCGGTCCCTGGCATGGATGAAGAGACCTTCTATCTTCTACCCTGCTCATCGCGTAGCTGAAGGGGCACGATTGACCGTTGGTATTGTGCGACTGTTGCACCTATACCATGGATTAAGCGTTGCGGCCAATACTTCGACTCCAGGTGCAGATGTCATGAATTTCTCCCTCCACTACTTCATGTTGTGGATCGAGATGCATGTACTGGGAGCATTTGCAGCACATCAGCGGCCAGATTTCTATGACTTATATACCTTCCCACAGGTTATGAGGTTGGTGGATGCTTCTGCCCCTGATCTGACTCAGCTGGGGGCCCTCCGCATGTTGCTCAACCCGTATGCAAATGAGGGCAGGATGGTATTTAGTGACCGAGTCCTCTCTGCTCCTGCGGGGCCCATTCAACAGCTTTTTAATCTATCAAAAGGGGGAGTGCCATCTTTAAAGCCTAAAAAGATTATGCACTTATACTCGATTAGGCCGGGCTACTTGGTATTCCGTCAGAATAGCATGGCCCTTTTTATGTGGTACAATCCGCACCGCTTTGCCCAGCAATTGGGTTATAACTAAGGTGTCCCTTTCGAGGCATTCTTAGTTGAGCCCACTCCGTCTCTGGAAGTCACTCGTGACGTCGTCTATCATTTTATGGGCTGAACACCGGCTCCCGTTTCATAATCCTTGAAGCCGACTACCTTCCAAGGTGTGTGGGGTCTTTTACGGGTTGGTATCATCATCAAGTCGGTCCTGTCATTGCCGAGGAGAAGCGGGTACTCTTCAAATGCAGATCTTCAGCTCCGACCTAAGCCATCAGCGTTCTATTGCGGCCACGGATAGTGGTTTTCCCTCCATTGAGAGATAGCGGCGTGGTTCTTATCCCGAAGGCCGCAGAAACAGAATCGACTCATCGCACTGCTGGGATGCCAGTGCGCACTAGAGCTCAAGCAAAGGCCTCCAATGAAGCGCCAGCAGTAGTGTCATCAGCGGCGGCGTCATCAATGGCGGTGTCATCCACGGTGGTATCGCCAAAGGGGATACCGAAAGCGATGTTGGTCAACGTCGCGCCAAAGCGCTGAGGGGAAGGAAGCATTCTTCGGTCAGTGCTAGCACAAGCTATAAGAGGAGGAAGAGATCAGTCGCTGGCTTACTGGACACCTTGCTTGAGTCCGAGCCGTTCATTCAAGACGAGCCGATAGCTATAGAGGAGCCGGACGCTGGTCTTATTTATCCTAGCTCGTCAGCCGAGGAAGTCGCACAATTGGCTGAGGTTTTAAGGCGCTCACAGGATGAGACCGAGAACGTGTGCATCCCGAAAAAGCCCTACCCTCTGGTTATCTTATATAATGTTGATCCATCGTTACGGCGGGTATACATGGGTCCTTTGTTGAAGGAAGAAGAATGGGCCCTCAAACAGCCCATAACGATTGCCTCCGAAGACGAACTTGCCTTAAAGACCGGCAGTCATTCGTCTGCACTTGAATCCCAACGAGCACACTTAGCAAGGAAGGAAAAACGTCTGGAGAAAGCCATACTTCAAGCTCCTTGGCGCATTGGTATGCGTCTTTCTCATGTCCTTCTAGCGAATAGTCTGTATTATTTTTATGTTTTCTCATTTTCATGAAAACTTTGCAGGGACTTCGGCGGCGAAAGAGGATTTGAGTTCGGATCGGTTCGTGACTACGGACTCTACAAATGTCTCTCATGACGCACCGACAGGAGTAGAGGAGATCATTACAGCCGCTATTCCTGTTGTGGAGCTTCCAGTGGTAGCTTCTGTTCCTTCAGTATCTCTTCCTCCAACAAAGGTGATCCCACCAGTTACAGACCCTATGGACATCTCTAATGATGCACTAAAGGGTGTAGAAGATATTGTCGAAGCCGTTAGTCCTATCTTGGAGCTCCCGACGGTGACTTTCGTCCCTTTAGCACCTGAACTTTCCGCTGAGGTGAGCTTACCAGCCGTAGATCTGGTAGGTCTCTATGGTGGCGTCGTGGAGATTGTAGAAAGGATCACTGAGACCGTTGTTGCCTCCTCAGAGCCTGCAGTGGCGGCTGTTGTTTCCGAATCGGAAGCTGCCACGCCAGCAAATGTCTCCAGTGATGCACCTGAGGGTGTGGAGGAGATCATTACAGCCACTATTCTTGTTGTGGAGCTTCTGGTGGTAGCTTATGTTCCTTCGATATCTATTCCTCCAGCAGAGGTGACCCCACCGGTTACGGACCCTATGGACATCTCTAGTGACGCACCAAAGGATGTAGAAGAGATTGTGAAAGTCGTTAGTCCTATCTTGAAGCTCCCGGCGGTGAGTTTCATCCCTTTAACACCTGAACTTTCCGCAGAGGTTAGCTTACCAGCCATAAATCCACTGGGTCCCTCTGGTGGTGTCCTGGAGATCGTAGAAAGGATCACTAAGACCGTTGTTGCCTCCTCAGAGACTGTAGTGGGGGCTGTTGTTTCCGAATCGAAAGCTTCCACGCCAGCAAATGTCTCCAGTGATGCACCTGAGGGTATGGAGGAGGCTGCCAAAGCTGCTATCCCTTCGGTTCAAGGCGGACGGAGCATCGAAGGTAATCTTCTATATTTTATTTTAATGATCTCTCTGTTATTTGAACCCTTCTTTCCTTCAGAATTGCGGGAATTAGTGGCGTCCATCATGGACCTATCTCCCAGGAAGTCTTTCCAGCGTCTACTCGACATTGCTGCCTTACAGGCGATATCCCCGCAAAGCATAGTCCTTTCTTCCAAGCAAGGTCAGCGTTCTTTGACCCCTTTGTTTTATTATAATTTTTTAATAACGATACCGACACGCCTTCTACAGTTCTTGAAGCTGATGACGAAGTTGAGATCCTCGATGGGCCTGGGGATCTTCCAAACCCTCTTGTATGACTGTGGGTAAGTAAAGCTTTACCATTGGCATTGTTTTGTTTATTCCATGTTCGCTAGTCCCGTTGACTGTTCATAAATCTTGACAGATCTGCTAACCCTAACCCCGTTAGAGTCTCGAATCACTATGCCACCGGGCCCATATACCCGACGTGCGTCTGAGCGGATAGCGAAACAAAGAATTCACTCCTTATCGGCTCGCATCGAAGATCTTCGCGCTGATAGTTTTGTGGCGGCCGAAGAATTTGCTGCCGAAGCCAACACTTCCTTGCTTTTTCTTGCTACCTATCATGACGAAACGTTGGTGTATGTTTTGGTTGAGTATTGCCGTCGAGTGGAGGCTTATCCACACCGGCTTGAGTGCATGCGCCTTCCCTCTGACATTTTAACTGTGAAAGCGAGCCTGCGGGAATGGATCGAACGGTGCACAGCTAATCTGCAGTCGTGCGAGAAGAGGCTCAATCGGAAATTTTCGGAGAGGGAATTAGCTTCGAATGATTTGGGGGAACTTCAGGCTCAGCATACTGCCAAGACTACCCGTGCGTACGAAATTTGGCGGGTGCTTCAAGAACCTATCACGGAGGTGGTGGCCCTTGATAAAGCAGTTATCTTTACTCGCGAGATGGTTGAAGCCCACAAAGTTGTCGAAAGGGAGCTTGAGAGTCGGTTTGCTTCATATCAGATTCAACAGACTCAAGAAGGGCCCGTCTTGCCGCAATTACGGAGCTTGAAGCCGAGGTTCAGTGGAAGCATGACGAACTTACCGGCCTGTTGCACCATCCGCCGGTTTGAAGATTTTCTCTTTTTTGTATATTTTCCTTTTCTCTTTTTGTATTCACTCCTGAATGAGAGTATTCTGTATTCATTTTATCCCTTCATGAAATATACCTTATATTCATTTGAATTCATGAATAAAAGACATATTTTATTTTATATTAGTATGTAACTCTAGCAAACATGTGGCATGTAAATAATCCATCTTGATCTCCTTGTAGGGCAGCGATGGCTTAGGAGACAGGTTCAGGTCTGCCGCCTAAAACTTTTCAACTTTATGAGCCGTGAAGGTCTCATATAGACATTTCTCCCTATGGGTCGTGAGGATTCCGTAGGTGTATTTTCTCCTTAGGAGTCGTGAGGACTCCTAAGCGCATTTTCTCTCGAGAGTCGTAAGGATCTCATAAGAGAATTTTCCCTTTTACAAGTCGAGAGGACTCGTAAGTGGTTTTTTCCCTCCTTGTCGATATTCGACTTTGGAAAGTGTGGCCAGTGGATAGTACACAATAGTCTATCTTGGACTTACTTGCAGGGCCCCAGTGCTTAGGAAACAGGTCCTTATCCCCGTTGCCTAAGGCTTTTCCCTACGAGTCGAGACGAGTCGAGAAGTTCTCGCAAGGACATTGTTTTCCCTATGAGTAGAGACGAATCGAAAAGTTCTCGCAAGAATGTCCTAATGTCATGGTTAACCTCTGCTGATAGAACTCCGTTAGGGTCTGTGGTACTAAGATTTTTGTCCGTCGTACTGTCGCGTTGGCCGATGTATGCCCCGATATGCAATCTTGCATGTTCGAGTAGCCTTGCGACTGTCATGTCTCTGTTCCCTTCGGGGGCTGGACAAGACGTCTTCAAGTAATCTCCCAGGTCATATTACCATTGGAAGAGCAAGCTTTAGGGATTTTTCATGCCGCTTTTTACTTGAGGTTAAGCTCAATTTGGGAGCCTTGATGAGTCATGACCACTCCGCTCTGGTGTGGGATGATCTCCGATAGTCTTTCTGGTTTTATTTGAGTTGTCATTAAGACCCTAAAGCTAGGGATCTTCCTTTACTTCGTTAGTTGACATTGTGTCTGCTATATTGCGATGAATGTCGAGGTTATCTCTAGGTTGTCAATAAACCGTCGAGTCTTGGAACTAGGAATTTTGTCATGGGTCCGCTGTTTTGACCCTGGGGTCGGTTGTTGACATTGCATTTGCATCCTGCTGGAGTGAGAAGGAACGTCGTTGTTGATCTCCAGGCTGTAGATGTTGCCGTCGAGACCCTGAAGCTAGGAATCTTCCTTTGCTTCGTTCGTTGACATTGTGTCCGCCATATTGCGACGAATGTCGAGGTTGTCTCTAGGTTGTTAGTGAACCGTCGAGTCTTGGAACTAGGGACTTTGCCATGGCTCCATCGTTTTGATCCTGGGGTCGGTTGTTGACGTTGCATTTGCATCCTGCTGGAGTGAGAGGGAACGCCGTTGCTGATCTCTAGGCTGTAGATGTTGCCGTCGAGATTTGGCTCTCTTTCTGAAGGAGCCTGGTAGGAAATGTGGTTCTCTTGTTCGTTTGTGCCCATGGATTGTATACAAGGGCCGATGCGGACTCATCTGTAGAGCAGAAGTTTCATTTTTTTTCTTTCTGTGATGCTCCATCTTTTCAGCTTTTTATATCGCGAAAGTCGCAATTGCCCAATCATTTCGGCTATTTTTTCGCGGTGCCCAATCATTTCGGCTATTTTATATGCATATATTTTGCTCGCTGATTTTTTATATTGCGAGTTGCCCCATCATTTCGGCTGTTTCATATTTATTTTTTGCTCACTGATTTTTATTGTGAATATGGAACATGAGATCTGACACCAATTTTGGCATCAGCATCGTTGCGACTGGAAAATTGCCAGGAGCGAATCATCATTTTCCGTGAAAGGACTTGGAATTTGATACTCAGCATCGCTACAACTGGGATATTGCCTGGAGAGAATCATCATTTGCCTTTGTCGATTTGAACAAATGTGGCTTAGCAAACAGGGTTAAGGTCCTGTCGACTAAGGCTTTTTGGCTTTATGAGCCGTAAGGGTCTCACAAAGGTATTTCTCCCTACGAGTCATGAGGATCTCGTAGGTGTAAGTTCTCCCTAGAAGTCGTGAGGACTCCTAAGTGATATTTTTTCTTGCAAGTCATAAGGATCTTATAAAAGTGTTTTCTCTTTATAAGTCGAGAGGGCTTATAAGTGTCGTCCACCACATGAGGACATTCCTCGTCATTAGTGGAACCTTAGTGGGGAAATCATTTATTTGTGCCTATGGATTGTATACAAGAGCCAATATTGACCGCCTGTAGGCAACTTGGGGAGTGTGATGGCTTAAGAACAGATTCAGGTCTTTGTATCTTAAGGCTTTTGAATCTTATGAGCTGTGAGGGTCTCGTAGGGGGGATTCTCCTTATGAGTCGTAAGTATCTCATAAGTGTGATTTCTCCTTAGGAATCATGGGGATCCCTAACTGTGTTGCTCCTTTGTAAGTCGTAAGGATCCCACGCAGGTGTCTTTTCCTCACAAGGTCAAGAAGACCTTGCAGGTGTCTTTATTTTTAACGAGAGTGCGCCCTTTTGGGTTTTCATAAACTCACCGGTAGCCCTGTTGTTTTTACTCACGGAGCCTTTTCGGGTTTTCATCCGTGCCCATTTCGCTTGCGGACGTACCGTTTTTTTAACTCCGTGGGAACTTTGATTACAACAAAGATCCCAGAAAAGGATATCGCCATATTTGGCGTGAAGAGTACTAGTTTAGGGACATTTCGGTCCAATGTTAGTTTAAGAACATCTCGGTCCACTGTTAGTTTAAGGACATCTCGGTCCGTTGCAGCTTCGAGGCAAAGTTTTGTCGGATACTACTTATAAAGTTTGGACTCAGAAAGACAGCGACCAGACATAAGCATCGTCATCCATCGTTAACCTGATCCGTGACTTGTCAAGCATGGTATTTCTTAAGGAACCGGTCGTTTATTGGCCGGAAGGGTCTTTCGCCATGCATATCCATGAAAAAGTAGACCCCACCTTGGTAGACCTTGTTTATGATGTACGGACCTTTATAGTTTGGCTCAAATTTCCCCCATTTCGCACGGTTGGGGATCATAAGTCTTTTTACAACTAACACAAGCTCGCCTTGGCGGAATGTTCTCGGCCTAGTCAGTCTTTCGTATGAGCGCATCATCCTTGCTTTGTAAGCTTCTAGGTTTTGCTGCGCCATGAGACGAGTTTCATCAAGTGCATCGAGCTCTTCAAGCCGAAGATGGGCATTTTCTTCAACCATCAGCTCATATCGAACTGCTACTCATAGTTAGGGTAGCTCTATCTCCAAGGGAAGTACCGCTTCCGTGCCGAATACCAACGCGAATGGCGTTGTATTCGTGGCCGTTTTGAACGTGGTTCGATACGCCCAGAGAGTTTCATGCAGTCTCTCGTGCCAGTCCTTTTTATTTCTGGACACCATTTTCTTCATGATCTTTGTCAAGGTCTTATTGAAAGCCTCAGATAAACCGTTAGCTCGGGGATTATAGACCGAAGAGTATCTCCAATCTATATTATGTTGTCGTGCGAAGCGATTGATTTTGTGGCTTCTGTAGGCTGGCCCGTTATCGGAGATAATCCATCGCGGAGTGCCGAACCGATAGATGATGTGTGTCCTGAAGAAATGGAGGATGTTTTCCGTCTTCGCCTCCTTTAGCGATAATGCTTCTACCCACTTGGAGAAGTAATCGATCGTTGCCAATATGAACCGATGTCCCCTGGATGATGCTGGCTCAATGGGCCCGATTATATCGGTCCCCCACATTTCAAATGGCCAACTAGCTAATGTCGGGTGTAGCGGATTCGGATGCTGGTGGATGAAATCCCCATGAATCTGGCACGAGTGACACTGCTTTGCATATTCGAGGCAGTCCTGGATCATCGTGGGCCAATAATAACCCATTCTTTTAATTTTCAGTTTCATCTTTGGCCCGGCTTGATGAGAACCGCAGAGTCCATCATAAGTTTCTTGGACGACCCTCTTTGCTTCTTCCGGTCCCAAGCATCTCAACCATAGACAATCGAATGATCTCTTATAAAGAGTATCACTGAAGAAGGCGAAATACAGGGCTCGCTTCATGAGCTGATGTCTTGGCGACGCGTCTTCAGGAATTCGATGGGATTTGAAGTAGTCTATGAAGACTCCTCTCCAATCCTTAATCTTTTCTTCGTCCTCTACTTGAAAGGCCGCTTGTTTGGTTGCTTCCGCTTTTTCAGGCGACTCCGGAGATATCTCTGCTGGTGCGAGAATCCGGCGGCTTTGCACAATGATCCTTACGTCATCGAGGTTTTCGTCAGCCATTTCTTTAGCGAGTTTGGCTAGTGCATCCGCCTTGCTATTTTCCGCACACGTTACGCTTTTCAGGATGTAGGAGGGAATTTGTGTCAGCAATTGCTTCACTCTTTCACCATATTTCACCAACTCTGGCTTGCACGTCTGGTAGTCGCCATTTACTTGGCTAATGACCAGCTGGGAGTCTCCATATATGAAGTGGTTTTCGATTCCCATGTCAATAGCGATCTCAAGACCCGCTATCAAAGCTTCATATTATGCTTCATTGTTTGTTCTTGGCTCTGTTAAGGAAAGAGAGAAATGCATTATCCCTCCTCGTAGAGTCACTGATTGAAAGAATTAAAGTTAACCGCAATCAAGACGGTGTCGCTATGCAGCTAGCCGGTTGAGCACGGGTCGATCCACAGGGAGATGGTTGTATGTCCTTTCTTGTTTTAGACGAGTCAATAAAGAATGAGTATATGTTTGTTTGATTCTAACCTATGTGTTTATTTGCAAGTATAAAGTTGTTAAGAAAAGATACGATAATGTAAGCTAAACAAATCCGAACTCAAAACCTTTGAGCCGAGTCTTGACCAGTTGAATCTAGAGCAATTGGCAACAACGTGGATTAGGGGATTTAAGCACGGTATTCATGGAATCCGGTTTATTTACCCTTGTCCTTCCGTTCTTGTCTCTTGCTTTCGCCTCCGGCCAAACCGAACGCAACCGGTCGCGGTTAGGAATCACCGTTACCTTGGTAGGGTAGGGTGCCTAACGGAGCGCTTGCGTATCGTTTGGGCGGAGTTCAATGGAAAATACGGGAAAAGGAAATGAGCAAAGAAACGTTAACTTATAATATCGTATTTTTTCTTAACAATAATAATTACATTCATTCACAAAAAGAATCAAAAAGAGAGAACAAAAAGAACAAAGAAAAGAAAAGACTACAAGCAAGTAATTAAAGTGCATGTAATAAATTGCAAGTAATTAAAGACAAGAATGAAAAATGCAAGAAAGTAATTACAAGAACCATAGAACTCAAAACAAGCATGGGATCAATAGCCAACCCTTAAACTTGCAAGCTCAATCAAGAGGTTGCAAGATCAAGAGAAGGGTAAAGAACTCATGTGAAATGAAGCACTAAGGAGAGAACAAAATGATACAACCCCTTGAGACCAATGACCAAAGCTTAAACTTGCAAGCTCACTTAAGAGGTTGCAAGATCAAGTTAAGGTAGAGAGCTCAAGGGGGAAGCTAAACAAAAAGAATAATACAAAAACCTTCATCTTTATTCACATCCACTCAATGCTCTCACTACATTTCCATGGAGGAAGAATGAAGAAGAAGAAGAAGAAGAACTAAAACTAACAAAAAGAGGCTAAAGAAGTGAACACAAAATTGGACCCTTGGCTTAGCTCAGTTCTGGGGTATTTATAGGAGGAGGGTTGAAGACCTAGGACAAGAATCTGCCACTATATGAAGTCCCCAAACTACCCCCAAAACACGACAAAGTGAGGAGCCCATACGGCCGCGGATCCGCGGCCTATACCCCCTATTGGCCGCGGATCCGCGGCCCTATGGTGGAGTTGGGTGGTCGGGTTTTGGGTGCTTCCCTGGTTTCATGTTGTCTGCTATGTGGTATATGACTTTTCTCAGAAACTCTTCACAATTATTCCAGTATTTTAGTAGAACAAAAGGTGATGTGATGTGGATCTTTTGCCATGATTTCCTCGAGCTCCGCGTAGATTTCTTGGATCTTGTGTTGCCATTGAGCCTTGTGCATGACATGACAATCGATTTGCCATTTTGTCCCTTAACTGGTATGTGGCAACACACGGATAGAGAGCGGAGACCGTGTTTTATCTGTTGTTGGCAGTAATCCGGAATTTGTCGTACTTTTCCATGGATTTCACTGTTTAGAGTTGAGAACCAGTATTCTGCAAATATATAGCAAACACTGATTAAAAGCACCTGCCTATAAATAAACGAGCGTAAGAATGGGTGGTATAAAATGCAATATTCTGGTATGAACAAATACCCCCAAACTTAACTTTTGCTCGTCCCGAGCAAAACCAATTATTCACAAAAATAAAATCCTAACCGCACTTTCGCACGGAACGCGATTGCACTGAGCACGTGCAACAAGCCGTTAAACCTCTAGGTGTCCCTAGTAGGAGGAGTGTTGTCTCCTGAGGGTTTTCAGCGGATTACACCCACAAAATCCCGTCAAGCTAGTGTCATAAGTTAATATCGATTCTACTCCTACAGTTTAGTATTTACGTTAGAAATTCTATCATCCTAAGTTAGAAATATCCAACCCTTATGTTTCACACCTCCTATCTGTTTTAACTTTAGATCCTATACGTTCCAAAAAAGTTTAGAAAGATGTTGGTTCTCCTGAGTTTTCCTTCTAAAGTGCAGCCTCAAATCAGGGATTTTTATCAACTTTACAGAAAAAACAAGTCTTATTCTTTATTTCTATCTCTTATCCAAACATCGATTGTATACCCCTATGTGTGTGTAAATTTGCACCCCTACACTTAAGAATTCAATTCAAGGTATAACACCCTTGCCCTAATACCTAATACTACTTCTTTTCATTAAGGATGGACGGATTTGCTCACACACCTTTCATGCGACTATTAATGCTTCTTGAGGCACTAACGGCCGATTACTGAATGTGTGAACATTAAAGCGTAAATAGCAGTTTCCAGGTCTTGACTTTATTCTATTTTTCTTTTTCTTTTTCTTTTTTCTTTTTTTTTTCAAGACCGGATATATTTTTCAATATGCTCTTTTGGTGTTTAGCTTTAAATACCGTTTTTTCTTTCATACTAGGCTTTCAGGCAAGAGTATTTCTAGGTATCCTCTACTATCCCAAGTTTCAAGGTGCGTGTATGTGCAGTTTGTAGGGTATATACTTTCTAAATTTGAACTCAAGAAAAGAAACTATTTTTCAGACTTATCCTTCAGTAAAGCATCAATACCTTCCCTTCATCTTGACTTAACTAAAGAACTGAACTCGAGATTACCTATTTCTCAAAAAAAAACTGTAAGGACGTATACTTACCAAGTTTAAACAGAATGAGGGTTATTTTTAGGGTTTTCAATTCCTAAGCCTAGAATTTAGTTATTTCTATCATATCAACTAATCTTTCGGAATAAAGATCTAAGTTACCCTATTAGCTAACTTGACGACAAAGTTTTTATATTTTTGGAAAATTTTCGATTTTTGTGGGTTTTTAATAAGGTATGCAAATGCAAAATATACAAATAAATGCGAAGGAAGAAAGCTTACCGAGCACACCCCCAAACTTAAACTTGACAGTGCCCTCACTGTTAGGCTACACCAAGAGGGTCAAAAATGTCGGCGCTCCCTAGAAACAAATTATATACAAAACAAAAAGGAAAACAAAAAATATATACAAAAAAGGAGTCCCCCCAAACTTAAGTAAAACAGTGTTTCCACTGTTAAGCGTTGAAGTTCAGGATTAGGGGGGAAAGAACAATATCTATCTATACAAGGCTTTACACAGGCCAAAGGTGAGCACCAACCATTCAAAGATCTTATCGTGATAAAGCAGTGGCTGGTGAAAGAAGGCGTAGAGAAAAGAGATGGAGAATACGCGAGACCGTATGGAGATAGAAGTGGTATACGGTCTCGGTATATGAGAAGAAGAAGAATGGCGGAAGGGAAAAAGAAGTGGAATACGAACTTGAGGGTGCAAATTGAGTAAATAGATTAGCACAATCTGTGATGACCGATGTGTGAAAAGCGATTGTGCTAATATATTTACCCGTCGGGAAATAGGGTCAAATCCCTCAAGATTCGTGAGAAACCATGGGTACGCCGAACTTGGTAAACCAGACATATGAAATGAAAGTGAGACGGGTTCTTGCAAGGTCGGAACGATGGAAAGGATGGAGGTAGGTGATTGAGGAAGGTTATCGGTTAAAGGTTCAGGAGGGTGTACACAGTCAATGAAAGGAACAGGATGAATTGGAAAATCCGACTCATCAATTAAAACCGGTTCATCCTCAAAGCTATCCTCAAAATTCTCCTCAAAATTTAGCACATCCATGCATTTCTCTTCAAAATTCAGACGCATATGGGGTTCGGGAAAAACAGTTAATGACTCGGGATGATGAATTGGAGAGAAAAATTCTGCCAAATCTACAGGTTCACCATCCAAAATATTCCCGGCGTCAATATCCTCAATCAAGTGAAAATCAATATTCTCAGACATCTCAACAAAAGCATGGATATTAATCAATTCAGGTTCTAGAGTGGAGGTGTAGAGGTCAAAAGGATTGGGTGTGGTTTCACTCGAAAGGGACCCTTCACAATCGGGCAAATCAAACACTACAAAGTCACACAACTCATTATTTGTTCTATCTCTAATCAATGAATCGTTTGGAACACTAGATAGACATTCAAAACCGGAGTTGTGGGATGCAAGTTGAAACGGGTAGGCTTGATTCGGAAGGGGGTACTGCTCACTCTCTCCACTCAAATTCTCAACCGGTCCTACCGCCTCTTCATACATTGGAAAATTTGGAACTAGTTGAAAACTAGCTACCGGGTCACTAGGTTGTATGAGGGCGGCCATGGACGCATTCAAATCCATCATTTGTTGGCTTGACGCTGCCCTAAAGTCTTCCAACGACTGTTCCAGACTAGACATAGGTTGTGAAGGGGTTTCAGTAAAAGATTCAAAGTTGTTTGGATACTGAAAACTCCCAAATGGCGGTTCTGAAGCAATGTCTAGGGAAGGTGCAAAGGTAGGGTAGGATTGGTAGGAATTGAATGGTTGGATAGGGGTAGGATCAACATTTGGATAAGAAAGTGAATGAAATTGTTGATCCCAAGAATTTGAAGTGGTGAAAGGAGTGAAAGATCGGCTACGAGATTGTTCAATACGTTCAGCGATGGACAAAGGACGACTTGCAAAAGGGGTATCAACATAAGCGGGTGCGGGAGGTTGAAAAGGTTGATACAAAGTGGAATGAGGAGTGCAAGTGTTTGTCCTAGACGCTGCTATGCGATCTTTCAGCGAAACTTTGGGCATGGAGGGGTCGTTCGATGTTCGGCCAAAGCAAGAACCGTAAGAAGTAATGTCTGGTTGTGGGTACCAAAGTTCGGCAAGAGTTTTTCGAGGTGGGGTACCCATGATATGAAAAGAGAAAGAAAGAAAGGAAGAGAAAAGGAGGGGAAAAAGAATGTGATTTTTTATTTATTAGTTTTTTTTTAGATATTAACAAAAGAATGAAATATACAAAAAAAAAATCTGGACAAAAATAATCACGACACAAAAATACCACACACCTGATCGTTCTAGGGTTCACCTAGGTCAACTAGACCTGCTCCAGAACTTGATTGTCGAAGTAAAACTGTATCGAGAAACGGGCTTTAAGATACACTGATCACGAGGCCAGGTAAGTGCAGAGATAAGGGGAGGTTTTCCAACGCTTTCGCGAAGTTCCTTAATTAAATAATCCTTTCTCTTTTGGCGGTTTCGCCGTTAACACTTTCCTAGACACCCCGTAAACAATGTACCGTTAAGCGAGGTTCTAAACACAGTCAACTTCTCCTAGTGAGCGCGAAGTCCTTAAGGCTTAAAGTCTAATTTCTTTTAAATTTTGTGCGGGTAAACGTTATGCTCAAGTTCGTGATTTGTGGGCCACGGAAAAGGTGATGAAATCCTTTACCGTATATTGTGGGGTTCGCTTGCCCTTAAGTCCGTATTAATTGATGCAATGCGCAATTCAATAAAAATTCTACAAAGAATCAAAAAATCGTTTTTTAGTTTAAGCGCGGCACTGCAACAAATACGGGTTAGTCAATTTTTAGCGTTTGTTAGCGAACTTGCAAAGAATCCTGCAAAGAATAGTATATTGGACGCGTCGGATTTGAGAAGAAGGTGTTAGTAAAGTACGTACCGTTAAGTTTTTGGGTTAGGAAACCCCCGTTGAATCAAATCCGGTAAGCTTGAAAAGTTCTCTTGCGCGGGTCAAACTACCCGGATCTTTGGCACTGTACTATGCAATCACCTTAGCCTTGAATGTACACTTTGCTCCCCACAATCGCAGTTTGCAAATTTGCAAAAATCTGCACTCTTGCCCACAAAATTGATCAAAAAAAAACAAAAAGATTTTTTTTTTTTATAAATATATACAAAAAGAATATTAACCCGAATAACAAGAAAGAAAATACGCTACCGTGTCCCCGGCAACGGCGCCATTTGATTGAAAGAATTAAAGTTAACCGCAATCAAGACGGTGTCGTTATGCAGCTAGCCGGTTGAGCACGGGTCGATCCACAGGGAGATGGTTGTATGTCCTTTCTTGTTTTAGACGAGTCAATAAAGAATGAGTATATGTTTGTTTGATTCTAACCTATGTGTTTATTTGCAAGTATAAAGTTGTTAAGAAAAGATATGATAATGTAAGCTAAACAAATCTGAATTCAAAACCTTTGAGCCGAGTCTTGACCAGTTGAAGCTAGAGCAATTGGCAACAACGTGGATTAGGGGATTTAAGCACGGTATTCGTGGAATTCGGCTTATTTACCCTTGTCCTTCCGTTCTTGTCTCTTGCTTTCGCCTCCGGCCAAACCGAACGCAACCGGTCGTGGTTAGGAATCACCGTTACCTTGGTAGGGTAGGGTGCCTAACGGAGCGCTTGCGTATCGTTTGGGCGGAGTTCAATGGAAAATACGGGAAAAGGAAATGAGCAAAGAAACGTTAACTTATAATATCGTATTTCATCTTAACAATAATAATTACATTCATTCACAAAAAGAACCAAAAAGAGAGAACAAAAAGAACAAAGAAAAGAAAAGACTACAAGCAAGTAATTAAAGTGCATGTAATAAATTGCAAGTAATTAAAGACAAGAATGAAAAATGCAAGAAAGTAATTACAAGAACCATAGAACTCAAAACAAGCATGGGATCAATAGCCAACCCTTAAACTTGCAAGCTCAATCAAGAGGTTGCAAGATCAAGAGAAGGGTAAAGAACTCATGTGAAATGAATCACTAAGGAGAGAACAAAATGATACAACCCCTTGAGACCAATGACCAAAGCTTAAACTTGCAAGCTCACATAAGAGGTTGCAAGATCAAGTTAAGGTAGAGAGCTCAAGGGGGAAGCTAAACAAAAAGAATAATACAAAAACCTTCATCTTTATTCACATCCACTCAATGCTCTCACTACATTTCCATGGAGGAAGAATGAAGAAGAAGAAGAAGAACTAAAACTAACAAAAAGAGGCTAAAGAAGTGAACACAAAATTGGACCCTTGGCTTAGCTCAGTTCTGGGGTAATTATAGGAGGAGGGTTGAACACCTAGGGCAAGAATCTGCCACTATACGAAGTCCCCAAACTACCCCCAAAACACGACAAAGTGAGGAGCCCATACGGCCGCGGATCCGCGGCCTATACCCCCTATTGGCCGTGGATCCGCGGCCCTATGGTGGAGTTGGATGGTCGGGTTTTGGGTGCTTCCCTGGTTTCATGTTGTCTGCTATGTGGTATATGACTTTTCTCAGAAACTCTTCACAATTATTCCAGTATTTTAGTAGAACAAAAGGTGATGTGATGTGGATGTTTTGCCATGATTTCCTCGAGCTCCGCGTAGATTTCTTGGATCTTGTGTTGCCATTGAGCCTTGTGCATGACATGACAATCGATTTGCCATTTTGTCCCTTAACTGGTATGTGGCAACACACGGATAGAGAGCGGAGACCGTGTTTTATCTGTTGTTGGCTGTAATCCGGAATTTGTCGTACTTTTCCATGGATTTCACTGTTTAGAGTTGAGAATCAGTATTCTGCAAATATGTAGCAAACACTGATTAAAAGCACCTGCCTATAAATAAACGAGCGTAAGAATGGGCGGTATAAAATGCAATATTCTGGTATGAACAGTCACAAAGATAAGGCCTGCCCCAGCTTTGATTATGGGGGTGTTGTGCTTTCGCTTCTTCATAGAAGATGCTCCATCGAAGTAGAGTTCCCATTGGACATTATTTTCCTTCATCTTCCCTTCGATTGCATCGAACGCATGTTCATCCGGTAATTCGCAATTTAAGGGAGAGTCAGCTGGTATTGGATGTTCAGTAAGAAAGTCGACAATAGCCTGGCCTTTTACTGCCTTGAGGGGTCGATATATTATTGAGAACTCCATCAAGAGGAGGGCCCATTTGGCAAGCCTTTCTGTTAGTATGGCTTTTGACATCAAATATTTGAGAGGATCCACCTTTGATATGAGATGGACCTCATATTCCAAGGCATAGTGCATGAGCTTCGTTATCAGGAAGATCAGTGCTCGGCAATGCTTTTCAATGGATGAGTAGTTGTTTTTTGCTCCCAGAAGGACTCGACTCAAATAATAGAGAGCTCTCTCCTTCCCCTGGTCGTTCTCCTTTGTCCATAGCGCGCCTAAAGAACCTTCGAGGGCTATCGTGTACAGGACGAGGGGCTTTCCCTTGACCGGAGCGGTCAGTACTGGCAGGTTCTGCAGATATTGCTTGATTTCGTCCAGTGCACTATGGAGTTTACAATCCCAAACGAACGGGGTCCCCTTCTTCATTAGATGGCTGTAGGGACGGCATTTACCGGAGAGGTTAGCTATGAACTACCGGATATACGCGAGCTTTCCTTGAAGAGATCGCAGTTGTTTGAGAGTTCTTGGCGAAGGCATTTCCATAATCGCCTTGATCTTTGATGGGTCTATTTCGATGCCCGATGTCATAAGATGAATCCCAGGAATTTGCCTGAGGAGACACCAAACGCGCATTTCAGAGGTTCATCTTCAGATTATATTTCCGAACACGCTGGAACACTACCTTCAAATGCTCCCAGTGCTCCTCGTACGATTTTCTTTTCACCATGAGGTCATCAATGTAACATTCGACAATCTCGTGTATGAGGTCATCAAAGATCTTCATCATGGCCCTCTGGTAGGTAGCACCAGTATTTTTCAAGCCGAAGGGCATCACCTTATAGCAGAATATGCCTAGCGGAGTACGGAAGGCGGTATGCTTTTGGTCTTCAGGATGCATCTTTATTTGATTGTACCCTGAAGATCCATCTATGAAGGAGAAGACCTCATGAGTGGACGTGTTATTGATCATCAGCTCGGTAACCAGTACGGGGAAGTCATCCTTTAAACAAGCTTTATTGAGGTCCTGAAAGTCCATACAAATGCGAATTGTCCCATTTTTCTTCATCACCGGGACAATGTTGGCGATTCAGTCGAGATATTGAACTTCTTGGATGAATCCGAAGTCGATTAGTTTCTTGACTTCGGCGTTGATACTCATTTCAAGTTCGAGCTGCATCCTTCTGGGGGCCTGTTTGATTGGCTTGACGTCCGGCGATATCGCCAGTTTTTACACCGCTATTTCTAGATCTAGTCCCGGCATCTCGGAATAGTTCCTTGCAAAGCAGTCTTTATACTGCATAATCACATCTTTTAGTGTAGCCACCTGCTCAGCATCTCACTGATGAATGTTGGCCTCGTATCGCTCGTCGTCCCCAAGTCGATTTTCTTCTGATTTTCTGCTGTGGTGTGTATCCTATCTTCCAGCTCTTTTGGTGCCGGTGGAAATTCCGAGATCACCTCGTCCTCATCTTCATTTGTGAAACACTGGGAGGGGTCGTCCACATCCTCATGCTCTCCCTCCTTTGAGAATGTTATCATGTGGCAGGTGCAAGCTCGTTTCTAAGCTCTATGTTGATCTGTACTTTCCTTCGCAGTGTAGGTTTCTATTGGCTCATGCTTTCATGGTGGGGCTACCCTCCAATTGTCGGACAGAGCGAACCTGCCTTGCTGATACTGGTCTTCGACCTAGTCTTTGAAGGTGAAGCTATCTTCAAGAGGATGCTTATTGCTCGGTGGTAGGAGCAATAAGCCGGATGACGGATCTCGTTTATTTGATCAGGGTGCCGAGACTCCGAGAGTGTCATCATTTAATGCTTCATGACAAGGTCGAATATTTTCCTTGTCTTATCTTGAGGGAAAGAGTATTCCCGACCCATCTTTTTCATAAAAGACGGATTCCAGCTGACTTTTTCTCGATCGCATGGCTTCTTGGATCCGCTTTGCCGTCTTCGAACGCCATTCTCATTCTTGATCTTGTTGTTGCTTCTGCATCGGACTTTTTCCTTGCCACAAGAGCACAAGGCAGTTTGAGGATGAAGGGCATCAACGTCTTCTCTCTCTGTAGGCTACTGAATGAGACGTTGCATCCTGGTTTTCTCGTAAATGGCCATTTCGCAGCTGTGGTCATCCCGAACCTTTTTACCCGCTTCCTTTATTAGCTTGTCAATTTGTTCTTCGAATGACGGGCTTGGTATTCTCATGGCGGGATCTCGCTCTGGTTCAGCATCAGCGCTATCTAGAAATGCATTCACTTCTCCACCTGAGTTATTTATGACATGAAAACTATGGAATCGATCCCGTTTCTTGAACCGAACGTATCCAAGCCCTATCGTCTTTATCCTCCCGTTGGGCATTATTCGCTGAGTCCCGGGAATGTTCCAAATCTTTTTGAAGAACTGGGCTTGTCGAGCAGTTTGTTTGAAGGGTACACCTTGTCATCTTAACAGCCTTTTCAATCCCTCTGCATTATATCTGGGCAGACGGATTAGTTGGAGCCTATCGAGTGCAAAATCGGCACAATGCCATACTTCCTTTTCCACTTTAGTCTCCGTAGATTAGTAGAATAGGATCACCTTTTCACCTTTTCACCTAGGTGGAACGTAGAAGGTCTGCAGCTCTTGCACGTCGTATATGTTGAGCGCGTCAAGTTCTCTGTAATGGTGTTGTGGAACCATGGTGATTTGCAAGCTCTGATCAGCTCCAATGAAGGTTTGTATTGATGGATGAACAGAGAATACTGTGTTGACTTCATCTTCGGAGTCGCTGACAAAGACCAAAATAGGCGTAGATGGCCCTAGCCCGCTGCCTTAGGGTTTCCCTAAGCAGACCATCTCCTCATCATCTTCGGTATCACTCTTAAAGATCAGGACGATGGCGACGTCTTTCTGTTTATTCTCCGATTTACGACATCTTTCCGTGTCTTCGAAGTCTGGTAGGAAGTACTTGGCGTCTTCGTATTTGCGACTTCATTTACGGAGAATGGGTTTAGCTCCCCTGTAACAGTGTTCTCGAAGCCATCTTTGAAGTACTTCATACACTGATGTTGTGTAGAAGGGATGATGTTGTACTCGTGTAACCAAGGCCGGCTGATCAGAGCGTTATAGCAAGTCTTGGCGTCGATGACATGAAACTTGATGTCAGTGACGAGCATCCCGAAGCGTAATGTTGGTATTACGGACCCGAGCGTCCATGATCACTGCGAGTTGAACCCGGAGATAGTAATTTTGTCCCGCACCAAGTGTTAAACGTTCTTGCAAATCTCCTTCAACACTCTCACATTAAGAAGGTTGACGGAGGACCCGTTGTCAACCAGGATCTTCCCTATCTTGATGTCGTGGCAGTACCCAATCACATACAGAGGACGGTTGCGCTCGCACGTTCCAAGGAGGAGATCTTTATCGCCGAATGTGATGTGAGCTGTGTGAACTTCTTCCAGATTGTCCTTCATCTTTTCTTCCGCAATGAAGGCTTGAAACTGATCGGGCTCTTGTAATGCCTTGATTAGAGAATCTCATGCCTCTTTGGACAGGAGGAGAGCATCCAGTATACCCAGTTGTGAAGGTATGTATCCCTACTACCACTACTTGAAGGCATCGCATTCTTCAGAAGGGTGTATGACTCTCCGATGGTATAAACAGTAGTTCGGATGTTCATCTGCTTCATCGTGGCACGTACTCCCGGGAGCATTTCCTTTGACAGGTGGCAGCTTCATCCCCATTGACAGGGCTTTGGCGAACCGTTTCCCTATCTTAAACCTACTTTTGTCTGCCACGAGTGGGCTTCGATCTAGTTGGAGTACTTTGTGACTCTTCCTCATCGCAGCTTCTTCGTCCTGACGCCGACGCTTGACATTTTCGTATATGGTCGTTTCACGCTCTCGGTCGGCATTGCTCTTTTGAAGGCTTCGTTCAGCAGTTTATCGATTAAGTCGTCTGACGGTTCTAGGGATTTTGACGCCGGTCCTGCCCCCAGTTCCTCTACGTTGCTTTTCGATGCTAAGGGAGCTTCTTCGTCTTTTAACGACAGGTGAGAGACCATGTGGCAACTTTCTATACTCCTCAGGTTCTTCTGAAGAGTCGTTCCCCTCATCATTGTCACTGTCTCCATTCTCAAGAATATGCTTGAGGAACTTTTCAAGTATGACTGGGGTCCGCGCCTTTTGGTTGTATTCCTCCAGTGCATCGATGTATTTTTGCAGGTCCGTTCACTTGTCGTCAGGCTGCGCAGGCTTCTTGGTTTTCTTCTTTCCTTTCAAAGACTTAGAAGACTTGACCTGAGTGTATTGCCTATTGTTACCGGCGTTCGGTGTCGAGCGCGGTTTAAGTATCCCCTCAATAATCTCAGGCTCCAGCGAGCTTTTCCATCTGATCGTCGGGCATGCTTGAATATCCTTCAGAATTCTTTTAGTTTTAGCCGAAATGACAATTTCCCACGGAGCTTCTTCTATAAATGAGCATGATGCCCTCGGCGTGTCCACCTTTTTAGGAGCGTGTTGCTGTGGTGGGTTTACCTTCAAGTTTTCGAAAAGCATGAACTTGCCTAGCTGGTACCGGTCCTCAACCCAGTTTTTGAAGACATAGCAATTTTCAATTGGGTGACCCATTACTTGGCGGTAGGGGCAGTAGTTAGGACTATTGACGTCCCCAGGCTACAGTGGGCATCTCGGATCCGGTAGAGTGATGAGCCTGTTGTGCACTGCCAGTTCGAACAGTCTCCTCATTTTATCCCGGGGAAATGAGTAAGGATGTCTCAACTTCTCTTCGAGGGATCGGCTTGCGTTGCTTTGGTGAACGACCGGTTTCGGCTCACCCAGTTGTTGTTGAGCGTTGGCAACGAAGGTCGCCTTCTCTTTGCCCTTTTCATTCCGGAGATCCGTTTTTGAAGAGGATGGCTTATAGCCAATCTGGTCCATTTGGGCCAGCTTGTCGATCAAGGCCTGGAAGGTGGTCGGCTTGAAGAACATCATAAATTAGGATACAGTCATCTGAAGATCAAGGGTCCACATGAACATACCCACACAGGAGCTTCTTCTATGCGTTGTTCGCATTTTGACCATAGGTTCCGCCATGGAATTGCGTATTGAACCCAGGTTTCTCTTGGTTTCACCCTAGCATTGATCAATGCGGTGATCGGGGTGCGCTCGCTTGCGCTTGCGAAACGCTGTGTGAATAGCAGCTCCATTTCTGTGAACGTTTTGATAGAGTCATTCGGAAGCTCCGAATACCATTCAAATGTTGTCTCTACCAAGCTACCGACGAACTGGCGAAGCAGCAGTTTATCATCGCCTCCGGTATTGCCGCATAGAGCTCTGAACTGAAAGACGTGCTAATTGGGATTTCATGTCCCATTATACACATGGAATTTAAGGATCGTATATCCTAGCGGGTACTTGATTTGATCGTACCAGCCTGGATAAGGTTGTCCAGTTCTGACGACTTGGCCAGCCGCTTCGCTTGCCTTATGAGCTCGTATTTGTTGAGCTATGTAGTCATCTGTTAGTTATATGTATGCCCTAGAGGTCATTACTATACATAGGATGTATATTGTAGTGGATGCTTGGACATATATAGAGAGGACTTTCTTGCTCGACATGATATTATGCTATCTGGTTGCACTTTACCTTAACGTGTACACTGATTGTCTCTCTGTTACATCTTGGTAAAGCCCTTAGGATGTGAACTTGACTACCTGGACTATGATGCGGATCATACTAGTGGGGAAATGGTAGTCCATAAGTACATCCTACAAGGTCCCTAGTCGTGGGTGTATCGAGATGGGGCATCGATATACCAGAGTAGACTAGCGTATACCTTCTTGACCCATACAGATGGGCGATGGATGATCCCATATCCATTGGTGTTTGACATCAGAGATGATATACGGGTGCTCAGTGGAGACTGGGTACACTGGACGGACTCGCCGAGAACTCCCAGATGGTATTATACCTTACGTCAGATGGCAGTTCTCTGGTGACACTGGTACAGGTTAGTCTGTAAACCCGAGATCGTCATAGATTCTTGTGTGATTCCCACTGTGCTTTGATTTCCACCTTACCACGTCCAAGAGGGCGTGCAAAACGGTGGTTTTTGGGTACAGTCCCGAATCACATGGAGGCAATGAGCGATAGGAGGGGATTCGTCTCTCCCGGTATAGGGAGTTGATGTTGCGCTGTGTTCGATTGGATATAACCGGAAATCCCTGGCCAGGGTTGCTGAGATCTACTGGTAAGTGTTACCAGTAGTTTCTCGAACTGTTATAGACCTTATATCGACACGACTTATCGAGCTACTGGGGTCTGACGTTTACCACCCCTAGGCAAGATATGCGACATATCAGACGAACAGACCGGACTGTATGATAAGTATTACTGGTTGGATTCACAGGAGTGTGAGCGGGCTTGCTCGTTGATCTTCTGATCGCTCAATACCCGGGTGGCCGTTACGTTTAGCAGACCGCTTGCGGCTTGTGGGTGTTTGATATGATCATCGCCTACTGCCGGCGTATTGACGAGTCTTTAGAGTCCTACACAGAGGTTTCCTGGATCAAGCGAAACGAAATAGGAGCGCATATGAGATATGTGCAGGACCGAGAATAATACCAGTATGTGATACTGTATTCTGTTCTCGCGATATGTATCATTGGACGGTTATATGAGATATAGCCGGGTTACCGAATCAAGTGTTGATTCGATACATTGATACACTTGATATTAGTCGGTTATATGCAGTATGACCAGATCATTAAATCAAGTGTTGATTTAATGATTTAATGTATAATTATATATTTGATATATTACTTTACATTAACCAGTATTGGTTCACTTAAGATTATTTTCTCACTAGATTGTGCACATTGTATAGATGATATATTTTTGTGCACTTGTTTGTGTCATGTTTGATGATACATGCAAACTTGGGTGTGCATGCTTTAAACCATAGTTTAGGTTAATGGTTAAGGTATTATTTATTTCTTTATTTATTTTATTTATTTAGTTAAAACAAAATGGTGGCTTTCTTTCTTTTCTTTACTAGAAGCTTCATGTTGTTTTCTAGCATCTTTGAAAAAGTCTTACCATTTTGTTTTATTCCTTAACCCTAACCATTTACCTAAACCCTAGTTTATTCTCTACATGAGTTTATCTCACCCATGGTTGCAATATGATAGATATCACTTGAATTTTCTTTTTGTGATAATTCTTTTTCTTTCTTCTTCTTCTTCTTCTTCTTCATGAAGAAAAGAAAAGCTTACTAGAAAATTCTAAGTGATGAAATCAAGTGAGAAATCCAAATCCAAAGTGAACCCACTTTCTATTTCTTCATCCTCTACCACTTGCCATGTAGTAGAGTGTGTTATCTTCACAAGTTTCATGACCAAGTGAAGATGGAGCTTGAGTTAGAGTTTCCTCGACGTAGATCATCTTCGGCATCGAAGTCAACGACCTAGCCTGCTCATTTCTCCGACGAAACCATCGCTAGAGTCCGGGATCCCGATGATCGCAGCGAAGGGACGTCATCACGGAGCTAAAGAAGTGGAGGACCTGATCTACAAAGGTTGTATTTCCATTCACTTAGTAGCAAAGTAGTTTACTTGCTTGTTTGTTTCGCCTATCCTCTAGTTAACGATCTATATTAAGGTTTCTCGGCACCTAAATTTTTGAATTTGTCATGGTTGATGCCTTGTGGAATCTCTTGAGTGTGCCTAGTAACCCTACAGTGGTATCAGAGCCTAGCTAGAGCTTTAGGCGATGTGTAGACGATGTTAGAAATCCGATTGAGTCATGAAACCCTAAACATTAACCCTCTCTGTACATTTTATGTAACTGTAGAATTTTGTGAATTAAAAATATGCAGAAAAATCATCAGGGTTTTATATGAATTACTGTGCAGCACGTGACCCCATCTCTTCCAAGGCGCCGCAGAACCGCGGCCGTATCCTAGGTCACGCGGCAGTTCCGCGGCCAAATAGTGCCCTCTTTATTCACTGTTTGCACAGTAATGTCAATAATTTAATCCTGAGTTTTCTGGGAATTTTTAATTTGCACTCAAGAGTTGAGTTTTCTGGGGTGTTTTGGGGGTTCGATGATTCGATAGGAAACTTTGACTTTGTCTATGTGTTTTTCCGGATAATTTAGAATATGTTGAAAAGTTCGACCGGATATAAATACCCATATTTCCCCCCTGCCGGGAAATTTCCAATTGTTGGATTTTTCCGTAGTTTAATAACGTTCTAAGTAGTGCAAGTAACGCGATGGTCCCTCTAGAAGACAACAAACCTTAACTCGATTATGTGACTGTCTTGAACTGCTCTTTGAACCTTAGGGTTTGGGACAGTACGGCGTGCCACATGTGAGGCGTTGGCTTGACCCTTCTACGGCTGGACCGTTGGTACTGTGGCATGAAGTGGATGTTTTTAAACTTATTTCATGTGTTGAGCTGTTTCGGGAAAACTTGGGTGTTTGATTGTTCGATCGGAAAGTTTAACATTTTCTATTTATCTAGAATGTGATACAATATTTGGAATCCACAAGTAGTTATGAGATAACTGATTTGGATGTTATAAACATAACAATTTATTCTCACTTGATCGATTGCCACGGAATTTTGATGTGATCAAAAGTCCGTCGCAATCACGTAGCGTACGCGGATACTCGCCGGTAAACTTTATAGACAGCCATGCCCCATAGCCCCGACCAAGTGACGGTAGGAGAACCCCGTAGCCAAAAGCATCCGTTCGGGTGCTCGCGGCAGCGGTGTTCCGCCTTAGTGCACTTCGTCGACGGCATCCGGGGGTGCGGCCGTCTACTAAAGTTTGCGACGAGCATTCGATCAGAATATCGGGAATCTTGTTGAATTGCCCGACTTGATATTGAAAAGTGTTTTCGATAAAGAGACTAAAATGCGGGGTTTATAATTGTTAGGCATGCGATGTCTAAGGAATTCATTTGGTTAGGCATGCGATGTCTAAGGAGGTTGCGGATTCCAACTGTTGTAGTTTTACACTTTCTTTTCTGCGACCGTAAGTGTAATATGTGATATCGCCGGTTTCGTTGCTATATGTCAACGAAAATTGGGATGGGCATATTTACTTACGTTGATGACATGTGATATTATGTGTTGCTGGATATGTTATATTGGATCGTCGCGTTATGAATAGCCGGGGGGGTTTATCTGAGATGAGTGTTTTTCATTTTTATTCATGTAAAAACTTGTATGTAATATTCTTTTATTGGGGCACTTCCAGGTTGCGGAAGATGTCACCATTTGTATATTATTTACTTTTCCGCACTAGGATAGACCCAAGGAGGAGGGCATAAGTAACCGGGTTCTGGAGTCCAGTGGGAGACTAACTCGAGGAGTCGAGTCCGGGTCTCTTAACTCTAGAATTGGTAGGGTTGCTTGCCGCTCTCGTAGGGGTATAGGGGTGTGGGTTTGGCTATTCATCGCGACCGTGGAATCCGTGTTTTATACTCGCTCGTATTGAAAACACGGACGTCCTAGTATATCCAATATTTCATATGTTTCTTCTGCTGCGATATCTGTGATGTGATCATTTGATGTTCTGTGATAAATATTGTATATAGTATATATGATATATTATATAGGCGTTACTTATGTTTTACACCCGCGCTAGCCCTGCCCTGCTCTGCCATTAGTTACCTAACCTAACGGTGCACGAGGGGACATCGAGGCGAATGCGGATGGCATAAGTGTACGTCGTATTTATCTGTGATGTTTAGGTAACTTATATGATGGGACTTCATTAATATAATTAATGAAAGAAAAAGAAACCTAAAGATGTTGTGGAATCGAATTTTCAAAAACAGGTAGCTACATTTCTTGCTTTGCATCGCGGTGTTCCTTGTAGAACATCCTGCACCTTATTCGATAAGGAAAGGGCCGAGATCCCTTCACTGGGAGTGACCCCTTTAGCAATAACTGGCAGATGCTACAACCCTCGGTTTGTCTTTTGATTGCTTCTATAGTATTTGCTTTGCACAGCGGTATATATGATATATCCTGCACCTTATTCGATGAGGAAAGGGCCGACGATCCCTTCACCAGGAGTGACCCCTTTAGCAAAACTAGAAAAGCCTAAAAAACACTCCATTTTAAAATCATTTGATTCTACAACGATATCAAGTTCATTACGCAATAGGTTTTCAGAAAAACCTGTCGTAGCCCTCCGTCATTTCAGATAAGTACTAGTTAGTATTCGTGCTGCGGTAGTTTGACCTCCGTCAAGGCATAGTGTACGGTAGCTAACTAATGCTTATCTGCTAGCATACGATGCGATTGGATTAGGGTATTCGTACGGCGTTGTTTGGCCTCCGTCAAGGGTCGTGCGGGTGGGTTTAATTCAATCAGGAAATGACGGGTTGAACTTGACTAGTGGACTATGGGTAGTTTGGCCTCCGTCAAGGTCATAGGACGCTAGGGGCAAAATATTTTCGGGAATTTCAAGTGTTGAAATTTGCAATGAGATTGCATACCTTCTATGAGATAGTTGGATCCCGATACCCGCTGCGAGTAAGAGTTACTCCTGGGAGAGTTTTACACATTACAATTAGCTGATCAAGTAGGTGTCTAGAAAGGTGTCAACGGGGTTACGCCTCTGGGAAAACGAGGTTTACTTTAATTAGGTCCGTGCGAAAGCACGGGGAACCTCCCTCAAAGTACCGACACTATCCTGGATGAAAGATTGGCGAACTTGTAGCGTGTAATTAATCCCGGCTAGTCTTTCCTTTTAGAGTTTGAAGGAAGATTTGATAAAAACAGTGGGAGCCATCCTGATTAGATAAAATAATAAACAATCTGATCTTGCAAGAGCATACGCTGAGTGTTTTCTTCTCTCTCTCTCCAGGTAGCGACCATATCACGCCTTAATCAAGATAATAAAATGGATATATTGACCGAACCCGCTTGTTATACTGAGCTGGGGAACGTTGGTCCCGCTCCAACTTATTATTGTTATAAGACAGAGCAGGAAATTGGGGAATACCAGATTTCCCGTGCCGCCCAAACGAAGAAAGTGCGTGTTGATGCATCATCTTCGGGTGTGTTCGTTACATGGAACTGTTTCTCAGTATCCTTTACGTCCTGGGTATGTGATACCGAATCAGGATCCCGCATATGTAATCTATTACATGGGCTACAGACAGGTAGAGGACTGAGAACGGGTAATAAGTTTGCTGAGACAGAAAACGGTGCAAGTGTTGCAGCCAAGTCTGTTGGTCACTGTCACCCTGTATCACCAGAATACATTGATTCTGAACAAATGTTATTAGATACCGAACCTGATATACAAAATCATATCAGTCTCTTTATTAGTAAAGAAGGATATAATTTTGTATTGAACATTTCCTATATCAAGAGTTGATACGTTCAGGCACGTTATCTAAAAGCATTGACGTTCTAAATCAAACTACAGTTCCTAGTATACAGAACACACACAAGAGGAAGAGTTCAGAAATGAACGATTCCTTCTTGAGGTATTGTAGACTAGATCATATCAATATGACCCGACTAGCTTAAGTTACATTGTAGATGCATATTTAAATCAGTTTGAATTTACATCTTGTGAAACTTGCCAGTCATGTCACAAAGATTAGATGACCATAGCTCTGTTTATTGGAAACAGAGAAAGAGTTAGTGAACTCTTGGGATTGATACATGCTGATGTATGAAAGTCTCATGTCTACACATGCCAAAACCGGTTCTTTGTACTTTATTACATTCTCTGATGATCTCTCAAGATTCAGACATATGTTCCCGTTGAAACACAAGTCCGAAGCTTTTGAGATATTCACAGAATATAAGTTAGAAGTAGAGAACCAAAAACCGGGTATAAGTATTATGTCCTATGATAAGATCAGGGAGGAGAATACTTGTGCATAGAATTCCTGGATTATTCTAAAAGAGAATGAGATTCTCTCTCAGCATTTCTCCTCCGTATACACCACATCACGTCGGTGTATCGGGGCGGAGCAATAGCACCCTATGTGATATGGTGTGCTCTATGATGAGTACTTCTGAGTTTCCTATTTCCTTTTGGAAGTTATGCACTTGAGAAGCTGCATACCTATTAAATAGGGTTCAAATCAAATCAGTTGCCTACCATTTCATATGAGATATGGAAAGGAAAGAGTCCATATCTTAAGTTTGTTAAGATTTAGGGTTGTCCGGCCTATGTCTAAAAGCAAAATCCGGACAAGCTCGAGGCAAGGTCAGTTATGTAGAACTGGAAAGATTTCCAGCTATACAAACTGCAGCTGCTGATTTGGTAGAACCAAAGGATTCAATAACAACCAACGAACCTCAACCTCTCCGCAGATCTAGTAAGGTTCCTCACCCACCTGAGAGTTACTTCGGTTTCTCTATGATAGTGGGAGAGAGGATTGCATCATGAGATGATGACCCAACTAGTTTCGAGCTGGCCATCAGAAGTGAGACTCTGTAAGAATGGCTGGATGTTTATTGATCTGAGATGGAATCCTTATACACCAACAAAGTATGGACTTTGGTTGCTTTATCTGAAGGGTTAAATCCCCATCAGGAGCAAGTATATCTTGAGAAGATTACTTGGTGTAGATGGAAAAGTTGAGACTTTCGAAGCTAGACTTATTAAAGGTTTTCGTCATCGGCCAGGCATGGAAAATGATGAAACGTTTTCCAGTGGCTATGCTTAAGTCCATCCAGATCCTACTTTCCATGGCTTCATACCATAACTACGATATCTGGTGGTTAGGTGTCATGACAGCTTTTCTA
This sequence comes from Agapanthus africanus, assembly GCA_030015575.1. NCBI lineage: Eukaryota > Viridiplantae > Streptophyta > Magnoliopsida > Asparagales > Amaryllidaceae > Agapanthus > Agapanthus africanus. Next base: position 173,428,191 of record JASDDO010000029.1, read on the forward strand.
AATGATGTTTTAGAAGAGAGTGTCTATAAGTACACAGCCAGAGGGCTTCGTATACAGTGGGAGCAGCGGAAACGTGTACAAGTTGCTTTATAGGATAAAACAGGCATCGCGGAGTTGGAACGTCTGTTTTGATGTGATAGTCAAAGAGTTTGATTTCATCAAAATGGTAGATGAACCTTGTATATACAAAAAGGTAGTATAGAGTATGGTGCTGATCCTCGTAGAGTACGTGGATGACATACTCTTGATAGGGAAGTGTTTTCTATGCTACGCTCGGTCAATCTCCGCTTATCACAAGGATTCTCCATATAGTATCCAAATGACACCTACTAAATCCTCGGTTTTGGATCTATGAGATACATCTGATTGGATGTTAGGATTCTCACTAGTTGTAGTGAGATGGTATCAATTGATCCTGGGGAGAATCACCGGAAAGGTTCCAGGGTGATAAGGACGACTGAATGTCAGTCACAGGCATTGTCTTTACCCTCAGTAAAGGGACGGTATGTTGGAAGAGTTCCAAGCTAGATACCGTGACATACTAGACGATTAAAGGCAAGATATATCGCTACTTAAGATGCTACCAAAGAGGTTGTCTGGGTGTATATTAGTTCATGAGATGAACTTAGTTCCTACCATTGTGAGATAATGGAGTTGTGGCTTTAGCCAAGGAACATCAGTCCCATCAGTGATCCAGACATATTCTAAGGCAGTATCACCTGATCATGGAGATGGTTGATCTCCAAGGAGATCGAGATTAGGAGAGTAGACTCAGAGGACATCACGGCGGATCCACTCACAAAGGCCTTTTCCCAGAGAAAGACTTTTATGGGATGGTTGAGTATGAGATACTACAACCACTGCTATCAGATGGCCCTAGTGCAAGTGGGAGATTGTTAGTTATATGTATGCCCTAGAGGCCATTACTATACATAGGATGTACATTGTAGTGGATGCTTGGACAAATATAGGGAGGACTTTCTTGCTCGACATGATAGTATGCTATCTGGTTGCACTTTACCTTAACGTGTACACTGATTGTCTCTCTGTTACATGTTGGTAAAGCCCTTAGGATGTGTACTTGACTACCTGGACTATCATGCGGATCATACTAGTGGGGACATGGTAGTCCATAAGTACATCCTTCAAGGTCCCTAGTCGTGGGTGTATCGAGACGAGGCATCGATATACCAGAGTAGACTAGCGTATACCTTCTCGACCCATACAGATGGGCGATGGATGATCCTATATCCATTGGTGTTTGACATCAAAGATGATATACGGGTGCTCAGTGGAGACTGGGTACACTGGACGGACTCGCCGAGAACTCCCAGATGGTATTATACCTTACGTCAGATGGCAGTTCTCTGGTGACACTGGTACAGGTTAGTCTGTAGACCCGAGATCGTCATAGAGTCTTGTGTGATTCCCACTGTGCTTTGATTTCCACCTTACCACGTCTAAGAGGGCGTGCAAAACGGTGGTTTTTGGGTACAGTCCCGAATCACATGGAGGCAATGAGCGATAGGAGGGGATTCGTCTCTCCCGGTATAGGGAGTTGATGTTGCGCTGTGTTCGATTGGCTATAACCAGAAATCCCTGGCCAGGGTTGCTGAGATCTACTGGTAAGTGTTACCAGTAGTTTCTCGAACTGTTATAGACCTCATATTGACACGACTTATCGAGCTACTGGGGTCTGACGTTTACCACCCCTAGGCAAGATATGCGACATATCAGACGAACAGACCGGACTGTACGGTAAGTGTTACTGGTTCGATTCACAGGAGTGTGAGCGGGCTTGCTCGTTGATCTTCTGATCGCTCAATACCCGGGTGGCCGTTATGTTTAGCAGACCGCTTGCGGCTTGTGGGTGTTTGATATGGTCATCGCCTACTGCCGGCGTATTGACGAGTCTTTAGAGTCCTACACAGAAGTTTCCTGGCTCAAGCGAAACGAAATAGGAGTGCATATGAGATATGTGCGGGACCGAGAATAATACCAGTATGTGATACTGTATTCTATTCTCGCGATATATATCATTGGACGGTTATATGAGATATAGCCGGGTTACCGAATCAAGTGTTGATTCGATACATTGATACACTTGATATTAGTTGGTTATATGCAGTATGACCGGATCATTAAATCAAGTGTTGATTTAATGATTTAATGTATAATTATATATTTTATATATTACTTTACATTAACTAGTATTGGTTCACTTAATTTTATTTTCTCACTAGATTGTGCACATTGTATAGATGATATATTTTTGTGCACTTGTTTGTGTCATGTTTGATGATACATGCAAACTTGGGTGTGTATGCTTTAAACAATAGTTTAGGTTAATGGTTAAGGTATTATTTATTTCTTTATTTATTTTATTTATTTAGTTAAAACAAAATGGTGGCTTTCTTTCTTTTCTTTACTAGAAGCTTCATGTTGTTTTCTAGCATCTTTGAAAAAGTCTTACCATTTTGTTTTATTCCTTAACCCTAACCATTACCTAAACCCTAGTTTATTCTCTACATGAGTTTATCTTACCCATGGTTGCAATATGATAGATATCACTTGAATTTTCTTTTTGTGATAATTCTTTTTCTTTCTTCTTCTTCTTCTTCTTCATGAAGAAAAGAAAAGCTTACTAGAAAATTCTAAGTGATGAAATCAAGCGAGAAATCCAAATCCAAAGTGAACTCACTTCCTATTTCTTCATCCTCTACCACTTTCCATGTAGTAGAGTGTGTTATCTTCACAAGTTTCATAACCAAGTGAAGATGGAGCTTGAGTTAAAGTTGCCTCGAAGTAGATCATCTTCGGCATCGAAGTCAACGACCTAGCCCGCTCATTTCTCCGACGAAACCATCGCTAGAGTCCGGGATCCCGGTGATCGCAGCGAAGGGACGTCATCACGGAGCTAAAGAAGTGGAGGACCGGATCTACAAAGGTTGTATTTCCATTCACTTAGTAGCAAAGTAGTTTGCTTGCTTGTTTGTTTCGCCTATCCTCTCGTTAACGATCTATATTAAGGTTTCTCGGCACCTAAATTTTTGAGTTTGGCATGGTTGATGCCTTGTAGAATCTCTTGAGTGTGCCTAGTAACCCTACATCATCAAGGGCAGCTTTGGAGATCGTCTCTTCTCTAGCTGCTGATAGAGCCGGAAGAGGTTTGATGTCTTCCCTCTATCATCTTCAACGATTATTGGAGGGTCTTCGGCCGGAGAATCTGGCTGGATCATCATCCCCGCCATATCTTAGAACAGGAGTGCCATTTGTTTTATATTAGCCACTTGTTCCGCGGCCTCTTTATCTTTCTTTTCAAGCACTCTTCATAGGAATTCGATGTCGGTCTCTTGTTCCTGGCGTTGTTCCGACGATGCTTCCGGACTTTCTTTCTGCCCAGTGAGTACAGCCATCCTTGTCAACATCTTCTGGAGCTTTTGTTGTTGGTCCTGAGCTTTTATCACCGATCGTGTGAGTGGTCGATGACCCGTGGAAGTACGGCTTTCCTCTTTCCTGGAAGACATGTACACCGTGTGTACTACCATGCCCCCAGACATAAGCGTTTGGGTCCACTGCTTTTGATATTTGCTACCGGCATGGGGATATTCTCTGGCCTTCTCCTCTTATGGGAGGTCGAAGTTGAGGAGGCCGTTGCAGCAGGCACCCACGCAAATGATACCTTCCGTGGTACGATAAAGGGATGATCTTCCTCTTGCTGAGCCTTCGTTTTCTTCAGCCAGCGAGAGTAATTTTTTTCAATTACAGAGTCTTGGACTTTCCGCCAGACTCTATGGATCTTAGAGGACAACCGCTGAGGAGGCTGTTCCGGTTATTCCTGCGTTATGTTTTCAACAGGCGGAGGAGACTTCTTCAGTACAGCGGTTGGAGAGTTCTTGCGCACCCATCTGAGCAGCTCGAAGTTGTTCCCAGTTGGAACAGCAACGTCAATTTCCACCATTGGAGCTAGTGGGGTAAGTCCAGAGGGGGAACTGCCCCCAGCTTTCCTCACTCGGCACCAGTGGCGACGTCGAGCATGTCGTGCAGACGGGACCACCTTTGTTATGGAAGTGACCTCGTTATGCCCCCTGCTTTGATGAGAGGCTGCTGTCGGTGTCAGCCTGTCAAAGACTGACGTCCACTGAGAGGGAACGTTCAATCTGTCGAAGGCAGACTTTCTGGCAGGGGAAGCATTTTTAACGACCTCGTCTGCAGTAGGAGTTAGAACGGCCAGTCTTGCGAAAACTGATCCTCTAGCAGGAGAAGCCCCTTTGACGACTTCGTCTGTCGGAACAGGAATGGCTATCCACTTCGGGATAACCCCTTCAAGTATTGCGAGCCTCTTTACGGGCCTACTGAAGTTGTGGCTCACCCTGTTAATGACTGAGGCACTAGAATTGGATGACCCGTTAAGAGGGGCCATGGTAGTTGTAAGCCGATCGAAGACCGACTTCTATGGAGCCTCTTGTGATGATATTGAAGCATTGAAGATCATTGGCGGGAGCATGGTCCTGAAGAACAATCCAGTAGTGGCCTAAGTCACCTGCTCTACTGGCATTGCAAAGATGGAGGTCGTTTGAGGCCTGTAAGTCACTCCTCTGGCGGGGACAGAGTGGGAAGTTGACGTTGCAGTTGGTGCAGTTGGAAGACATCGATATATCTTCTGCAGAGGAGCAAGACGCAAAATCTTAGTACCATGAATCCAGGGGCAACCATATTAAACCACGATTTTTTCGCGAACACGACACACGAAGTGTGTAGTAGAAAGAGGAAAAGGTCCCACCGGGCGTGCTAGAATCTGTTTACTGCCAAAAGACGGGAAGACAAACGTCTTGCCTGAATTTCGGGGCAGATACTATTTGGTTTTACCTGTCCACCTCTCCGAAGATGCCAAGTTGATTTATGGCACCGGACGGATGCGACCGTTGTAGCAGAATTGTCAGATTCCCCCTCGTTTGTGAGGGATTTTTTTCATTGTGGAGACATTTTTCCCTGCAGGTGCAAGCCCCTGCAGTTAATTACGTTACCGCGTAGCGATAACCACTTTCTCCTGCTCCAGAAGGTCACTTCGTGTCGTGTATATTTGTTTTATTTTTAGCCGCCCGTGGATTGTATATGGAGACTAATTTATGTTGTCGCCCTTTGGGTGTGAATTAATCCAAATCCGTATATTCTTAGATTTGGGTTTGGTTTGATTTAAGGATCGTTAATCTCGTTTGAGATTAAAATCAACTTAAATGTTTGTTAAGAATACGTTAGTCCGATATTGGACTAAGATCTACTTAACGGGGGTTCAGAATCATTTTTGATCCAACAAAGGAGCATTTGGACTCTATCGTTTTAGTTTAGGGACGTTACGGTCCATAGATCAACAATTTTTTGGGGTGAGGGTTTAGTTTAAGGACGTTACGGTCCATAGCTAGTTTAAGAACATTACGGTCCACAGGGATGTGCTCATGGACTTGGGAGTGCACCAAAGAGCTGTTGGTTGTCGGGACCCTCCACCATTCTGAATACGTTGAAGAGTTACAACGACATGTATCATAGGTATGGAGAAATTTACCCTTGAACCAAACTTCGAATTGAAGGGAGAGATCGTGGTGGAATGAACACCATTTTAGATACCATCTGTTAGGGGATCATTAGTCATCTTTGGAACTGAGATCGATTTGGGGAGGCCTGAGCATAGGAAGGCTTGGTTAATTGGTGATCAAAGAGTTTTAACCTCGGGAGACTTGTTTAGTTTAGTCTAAGGTTGGCCTATCATAGTGTTAAACACAAAAATTTGCTCGGCGCTCACGTGCTCCCACGTGAGGCTCTAGAGCGGTGTTAAACACTGAAATTTGGAGCGCTCACGTGTGGCACGTGAGGCGCCTGAGGATTGGGCACTGCTTCTTTGGGTTTATTCCTTTGTTCTTTTATAAGCGCTAAGCACTATTAGGGGGTCACGTGGGATCACGTGAGGCGCCCTAAAAATGGGAACTGTTTTTGGGTTTATTCCCTTTTCTTTTATAAGTGCTGACCACTATTAGGAGGTCACGTGGGATCACGTGAGGCGCTCTCAGTTGCTCCTTTTTGTTCCTCAGAGGTGCTCACGTGGGAACACGTGATCTGTCGTGATAGCATTGAACGCTAATCGTTTCTTTTATGTGCATGGGAATCTTGACCTGAGATTTGAGAATTTCAGGTCCCTTATTTTTATAAGAATTAAATTCTTATGCAGGGTTACACCCTAGTTTTATCAGAGGAATTAAAATCCTATATTTTTTTTAAGAATTAAATTCTTTGAACTTAGTTCTTTCCTCTAGGTTTTGAATCTGCATGACCGAATCTCCCCGATAAGAATTAAATTCTTAACTTGTGGGGAGATCTGCTTCTGTAGACCTCAACCAGAGGAAGAACTAAATTCTTTTTAGAAGAGTTAAACTCTTGGAATGGCGAAGAAGAGATAAAATATTCTCTATGTCTTTCTTCTTACCTAGGGTTTCCTTTTCTAAAAGAGAACTCCTCTTCTTTTTTTTCCTCAAATCTTATGGGGGTCTCCTCTGTTCAAGACTTGTAGCCTTGGGTCCTTTATATAGTAGAGGCAAGTTTATTGATTTAGTTAAAGAAATCTCTCATTTAGAGATCTTAATTGATTTGGGGATTTTATCTACCGTTGAATCTTTGATCCAAACACTTCTGTTTTACATAAGATATTTTTCTTGTTTTATAACAAGATTAGGGAAATATTTTCCCATACAGAGCTTATTCTGTAGCTTGGTGATTTTTAATCACCATTGGATTTTTAATCTAATGGTGCTCTGTTTTACAGAGAGCAATCTTTCTTGTTTTGAAAAATTCAAGGAAATATTTTCCAAATAGGGCTTTAATCCCTTTACTTAGAATTTAATTCTATGGGCTCAGAAGGCATTTGAGACCACTCACATATAGCACGTGACCCTACAGAGTTAAACTCATTTGCGTTTGGCAACAGTCAAAAGAGGGCATCACGTGCTGACACGTGAGCCTTTCTGGCTTGTCATTTGTTTTAATATGGCGCCTATATACTTTGTATATAGACGTCACGTGCTAACAATTGAGGCTCTATTTCAGCCTATCAATTTTTTAAACCCAGCACCTATAATCTTTATATAGGTGCTCACGTGTGAGCACGTGATGTTTTATTAGTGGAAATTTTCCCATAAGTTTTTCTCTCTTTCTTTTCCTTTTCTTTATTTTTTTTATAAGGGAATAATGATGAAGATAAACAAAATAGCATACTATCATCTCAAGTAAGACTGTTATACATGTATTGGTCCTCCCTCGATTATCATAACCACCTACTTGCGATCACAATAATTGCCTTCAGGGCACTATATCCAACACGGATAAACTAGGAGCCCCGTGTTTCGTTTGAGCCGTAAATGAAAACCAACGTTCCCCGGTCATGTGGATAGCTCGAACATCACCTAAAACAAAGACCACTACGAGTGTGGTGTTCACACCAGAATATTGCATTTAATACTTCCTATTCTTCTGCTCGTTTATTTATAGGTAGGTGCTTTTGATCCATGTTTTCTACATGATTACAGATTACAGGTTCCTAGTCCAAAATAACGCAAATCACACAAAATCTCCACAGTTAAACCAAAATCCAGAACATCTGCCAAAAATAGAAAAAAATCCGGGTACCGGTCATTCACACCCGTCCAGTGCCGCTTACCAGTTTAAGAAATAAGACAAATAACATTGGTCATTTGTGTTTCGGACAAGCACAGAGCACGAGAGGGGCAGCACAAAGATCAAGAGGTGCGCGGAGCTCGATGGAGATAAAGGTCAAAGAGATTAAAAGTATAGCCATTTTGGACTGTTGAAAATCTGAACATATTTTGGAACCATTTTGCAATTTGGGACCTGAAAACTAGAAGATAAAAGCAACACGAGAAAGCCCAGGAAAAACGATAAGCCAAAGCCTCTAAATGACCATGGAACCGCGGCCAATAGGCCTTTTGGGCGGCGGTTCCGTGGCCAAGTCTTGTTATCTCCATATTATATTTTGGGGGTAGTTTGGTAATTGTATAGGGACTCAGAATATGGCCCTAGGGTTTCAATTCTCTGCCTATAAATACTCCAGTTTTGAGCCAAACCAAGCATGCTTTTCTTTACTAGGATTTAGTATAGTGTAGTTTGTATCTTCTTCTTTTTCTTCATCTATTCTCCATGAAAATTGTAGTGAGAGCCTTTTGAGTGAAAGGTTAATGAAGATGAGGGTTTTTATTATCTTGTTCTTCCATTTCTTGTATTATAATTTTAATTTTTAGTATAACTTTTATTTTTTGTTGTTAAAGTAGTTGTTGGATTTCTTTTCTTGTTTTGTTTTTCTTTTCTTCTTATCCGTATTTTTCAAGCCAAGATACTCGATGGAGTCCCTTGCTTAGGTGAGGACCTAAATAGTTAGCTACTACCATTTATAAAAACCGTATTTTTTTCATTTTTTCTTTTCTTCCTTCTTGTTTTATTTTTCCTTTTAAATGTGTGAATAATTTCCACGCTTATTAGGGCTAAGGAAGGTTAGTACGAGGGACGGAAAACTCCTTTATGTTTCTCGTCGCCAAACATCTTAAAATGAACCTAAACCAAACAAATACAACCCCCTCAGTTAGGCACGCTATAAGTGACATATATCCACGACCTAAGTCGAGAAGTCCTTTGGGTGCACTACAACATGACATGTAGTTGTGACTTAATTGGATACATGGTTGTGTATGTTTGGCCTAGGGTTGGAAATAAGCGCATATAGCGGACGTACAAGGGGCACTAGTGAAAGGTTACGCTAGTGCCCCGGCCAACTACCGTGACCAAATGCGGAACAAAAAATTTTCTAACGATTAGAACATGGCACTAGAATAACATTTAACCCGGATCTTACCATAAACCTAACTAGCAAAAGTAGTAGTGCTATCTACTATGATGAAGAAATCTCACCAAGCGACCCAAGTCCTTCGGTCTTATTTCCTCATCATTGTCACGACCCGAAATGGCACATGACTGGCACTTGAATCATGTGAAGTCTATAGGACCCCACCTAATTCAAGTAAGCCAGAAAGCCCAGAAATCTAAACCATTTTAAAGAGAAAGTGAAGGAAAACTTGTTTTAAAGCAAGTGGCTTTAATAAAATAAGCCATAGTAAGCATTTTTAAAACATCAAGTCCTTTCCAAAAATTTCGGTAGAGTTTCCTTTGTAAATATTGGCCCCAAACGGGTACAAACATGAATAATATACATGATGAATAAAGACATCCCCAAGCGGGAGCTAGCTCTTCGCCAATTAGCAGATACAACCACGCAAGCATCATAATATACAACGCCGAAGGACAAGGATCAAAACTCAGAATGAAATCCAACATCATCAAGGAAACCAGAAAACCGTAATAATACAAGAGCCTGACTCTAAGGTCGAAAGAATATACACTTGTCTTCTAAGTCTATAAAATATACAAGTCTGGTTGATGGAGTTTACTAGATACAACTAAATATAAATACAAATGCTACGGTGTTCACGATACAAGTGAACCCACTTACCAAAGCAATCACCCGGAAGGAAGCAGTGTGCCAGCAAAGCCGCCAAGGAAACCTGTACAACAAAACCTGCAAGAAACCGTGGCACAACGGGGGTGAGTTGCCAACTCGTGAGTAAAAAACATCACCGAGAAGAAATCGCATGTATGACTTTGTCCTAGGTCATACCATAATATCCATATAAAATATAACCTGAAACATCTGATAATGGCCAGGGTGAACATCTATATATAAGTGTAATACCAAGTGCTCGTGTCAGTGCCTCAGGTAACAATATATCATATATGATGTATGGATGCATGAAAACAGAATACATGTAAATAAGAAAACTGTTTTCTTATCTCAGTGAGATTTCTGTATAAAATCGAAGTATTATCAATGAAATCAATAGAGAATCCGTATCAAGTATCGACACAAAATATATATCCCAATATCTCAATATCTCGGGCTCTGGCAATTCAGACTAGCCCATATCATCAAATCTTTATATCTCAGGCTCCGGCTATCCGGACTGGCCCATATCATCAAATCTCACGACTACGTCGGTATCCTCCGGATATCCGCCGCGTCACAAATAACCGATCGGTAGTGCTCCCCTACCAGGGTCAACGCAATCATCTGCGACTATCTTTCCCTGGGGTACCGCACCGGGTCCACCATGCACCCGCAGATGGTTCCTCCCTTCATCGAATCGGGTGTATGATATCACTCAAGAGCTGAGAAAAATCATGGTGGACACCTTTCAAATCATATCACGAGAAAACCGTAATTTTCCATCTTTAAAATAATAATAAGTTTATAAAATATTTGTGGTTTCTCCAAATCCAGAAATCTCATAGAAATCTAAAATCCCAATCTCTAAGTAAATAACAGTGAATTACCGGCATAAAGCTCCATAATATTGCATGACAAATGAATATATGAATGCATCTGATATCAAGCAAGGAATGCAACAATTAAACAAGCATATAAAAGCAATAACATATTGGAACTATTAGCTAGCAAGTTATATCAATGAAGTAATACTTCTAAAGTGTACGTGTCATGGAAATTACCGATGATGATGTGTGTGAGCCGGCAAGCAAGTGTACGTGGAGTATACGCATCATCGGTAATGGTGCTGGTGTCCTGACAGCATAGGTTCATAGTAACTAAAGAAAACACATTTATAAGCATGCGATACGATGAGAACATGAATATAACAGAAAATGAATAGTAAACGCAACATATAAGAATGAACATTTATATATACAAGTCATACAATTTTGGCATTTGAAATAGCACGAATCGTGGTGTTTAGAAAATAGGGGCTACGGTGTTTTTATGAAAAGGTATGTCCTTTAAAATATCCGTAGTATCCCTTGGCCTGTCTTTAAAATACTCACGATTCGTTAGTTTTGGAAATAACTATGACTCGAGCCCAGATCTAACATCTGCTAAGTAAACTACAAGACAATCTAAGAGACTAACCAAAGGGTAAGGAAATCCACCTAAGTCTGAGTCGATATATCTAGTAGTCGGTGGTCCCGCCTCAATAGCGTCACGTACGATAAAATATATAATACGACATCCCCGAGTCAAGAGTGCGGATAAAACATCATATTTATACTTCGTACGGTAAAATCCATCGTACAGCATCCCAAATAGGGGTACGGGTCAACTATCACATTTATCTCATTATCTATCTGGTATCATTATCATCATATCCTGAATTAGGGGTACTGATCTAAGGTGTAGTACGTTCCGATACCATCATACATATATATCCGAGTGTGTATGAAAACACATCGCCCAACGATCTGCTATAATATCATGTCGTGTCTCATCACACGACCCAAATCACATCACCGATCTCATGGCATCATGCCCAATCACATCGACTCACCTCCTAGTATCATATACTATCCTCATCATCCGTGTATATGTATACATATATATATATATATATACATACTCACATACATATATGTAAATATATATATCCCCATATACGCACAAGAAAATCAAATGTATGCGTATGTGTGTGTGTGCGCGCGTGTGTGCAAATCATTACTCTAGGGTTTCGCGACTAAGAAACTAAACTAAAAGCATATTCCTACAATTACGCTAAACTAACCCAAAGTCACCTAAGTATTTCTTTCTAAGTATGCACATCTCATAAAACACATAAGTATATATATATATATATATATATATATCATAACGCATTCGCATGCTACACTACGAAACTGCGGGGGTGCTATACCCCATCCACCCGACTTCCCCCGTAGATATATATCTACCCACTTGATCCTTACTTGCCGAAGTCGATGTCGCCATGCTCTTGCTTGTCTTCCCGAAGTTCACGCGGAGGTACCTACATGTCATAACATATCGTATCGCATTAAAATCCGATTCAAATCCAAAACAACACGCGAGGTGCTTATAGGTCAGAACCTATAGCCTAAACACACAAGAAGAACCAATAACCCTCGACATCGACGTACAAATGCCAATCGATCGAGACAACACATAAATACCCAAGTTCAAGTTACAGAATTCGTAAAACCGAAATCAGAAACGATGTAAAACACTTCCAGATTTTACCCTAGGTGAAATTAGCCAATTTTGCATATGGGATAGGTCAAATTAATAGATAATGGAGCCATGGACCAAACCTGGGGCCCACTCAACTAATCCAGGCCGCAAATTGCAGCCTATGGGGTTAAATCTGCAGCCAAACAAGAGAATTGGGATCTCGGGTATCTGGGTTCTTCCTAAGTGCCTGCTTGTCTCACTGTAATCGCTAAATATTTTTCAGGTCCCCCGGGTCATAGCAGATCTCTATAACACATCCCAAATACCATAACTTCCGATATCGAGCAAGTTTAAGTTCCCATTTTGGGGTTTGGTCTCAGGTTTTGTCCTGAATTTTAACTCTAGAGGGGATGTATGGTCTCTACTAATCTCAATTTACACTTCACAACTCATAAAATCCCCTAACCTCTTCTTGGAATTTTCAAACCTCATTAAACTACACTTAAACACTTCTAAACTAAATTAGATGCTAAGGTAATTGAAATACTACCCTAATGATGAAAGAATTACCTCATTTGGCAACTCAAGAATTTTCTTGAGTTGCCCCAAGTGCTCAAAATCCAATCTTTCTTGGTTCCCCATGCTTGTAGTGAGCTTGTGCACATTTTTAATGAATGGGGTGAAGTGTTTTGATGTATTTTTGATGGAGTTGTGAGGAGGTTGAGGTGGTGGAAGGAGGAGGGCAGCCAAGTGAAGGAAGAGGAGAGCAATGAAGGAGAAACACAAGTGATAAAACAATGGGAGCCATGGTCAAAGACCCCATACCTCTCTCTCTCTTCTCTCTCTTGCCCATACCACATATTTTAATCCTTTTTCCTTTTCTTTTCTTTTCTTTCCTTTCTTTTTTTCTTTACCTCTTCATCTCAATAAAAACAAAGCCATGGATGAAATAAAAGAAAAGGATATGGTAGAAAAATGTAACAAATGTGTAATATGACATGGTGCATGTCACATGCACAAAACACCATCAATGTGTGATTAGTGAACATTAATCAAGTTTAGGATAAACTTGTATATAATTAATTATAAAAATTTATAATTTTCCTATATCACATAAATCCCTCCAAAAATCTCCATTCAATTTAATTTTCCAATATTTTCCAATTTATTGGTATTTAATTATAGAATATCATTTAAAACAAATCTCCACCAATTAAAATATTCCTAATATTTATTATTTTAATTATTGAAATTCCTAAAAATAATATTTTATTTTTCTGAAATGTTACAGTCGTCCGCCTTTAAACAAATTCAGTCCCCGAATTTAAATTTAAACCCCTCAAATACTAAAACATTTCTGTAAAATGATCAAGTCGTCGGGGCTCCGAAATCATAAATACATAAAAACACATCATAGCGCATTGCATGCGCATGAAAAACGAATATATAACTCAAAAATCAAAACTCCGTCAAGTATCCCGCAATCATCAGAGTTATGGTGAAGATACCAATATCAAGTCCGGTACGAAAACCAATATGATATACATCACACTATAACATGTACATAGTACGCATCGTTGTAAACTCGTCAAAACATCTGAAGGAAATGCATGCCAAATCCTTTTCAAATCGCTGTGCGATGCGCGTATCACGGCACAAGTAGCGGACGTTTATTGTAAGAAAATAACTATATATATATATATATATATATATATCCTTTGTTTAACGTACACGTCCCGCCGTTTGAAAATAATTTAGAAGAGTTTCCTTTATAACATGTTTCTTATCATCTCGGACACATAGGAAAATACTGAGACTATAGCTCCTTTTTGGAAATCCCTTCGATAACTATCAATGCACGCAAAAACATATTCAGGTACTGTCTTCTGACTAGTCCTTCTCAGCTACTATACCAAATAGTAAATATCATAAAAACATACTGCTCAAAGGAAATCAATCCCAAAATGTATATAAGAATGCCACGTGCGTCTGGTGCGCACGGAAATTGAAATCAATAAAATCTAAGTGCAACGGTTGTGCACGAAAACACCTGTCAAGGGCAACGAGTGTGCATGACAACAATATCAAGTGCATCTGATATGCACAAAGAATCCCGATTTAGTGCATCTGGTGTGCACCAAAATCGCATCAAGCGCGTCAAGTATGCGCAAGAATCCAAATCAAGTGCACAAGGTGCACGAAAACAAATATCGAGTATCAAAATCAAAATCGATGGTATACAACACATCTCAATCCAAATCAGGTATACCGTGGTATATAGTCTCACAACTATGTGCATCAGCGTGCACAAAATCGAATCAAAATACTAAAAGTGCATGGAAACTACACCGAAGGCACAAGTCAAACCACATACATACCATAGGCATGAAATCAAAATCAAACATCTCGAATGACATCAAATCGAAGTCGAGTGCAACTGTGGTGCACAAAAACTCAATCATGCAAATAAATCGCCTAAAATACCGAAATCCAAAATAATGGACACGTGATATTCGAATCACCAAATCGCAAATCGTATACACTGTCGTCGATATGTCCTTCCTTCCCAGTCGAGAAGGTGCCGGTGCATCCAAAGCTAGCAGAGCAAGATATCTACTTGCCTCATGTTCATTGTCTGGCGCCTTGTGCCCTCAGGCTCTCATCTCTCACTGCAGATTGATAGTTACATAGCTCCTCGGCTCAACGGCCCGATATGGAAACGATGATGGAAACAGTTCCACTCTGGCACATCCTCTAAAAGATCTCTTGTAACATTTTAGATATTGTTTAGGCGATTTTCCGTTTTTAGGTAAAATAAATTGTGTTTTCCGTAAAAACCTAGGAGCGATCTTTTTGCAGTATAGAATTCACTGCTCCTACTTTAGCTAGGAAATTGCTAGTTTGCGGGTTTTTGTAAGTCACTTGTAATTTTAGTGCATTTTAAAAAATTTTCCTAATTAAAATATTATTTTAAGCTTTTAATTATGCACTTAATTAGTGATAATTACAATTTTGTTTGGGTTAATTACTACTAAAGTGAATCTATGCTAATCTAATCACTTGATTAAGCTTTAAACTTTCTCTCCAAAATATCTAGATATTTGTGTAATTAAAATGAAATTTTAAAGAAAAGAAATGAGGTGGCTTATGACATTATTTGCTTTAAAGAGCATTTATTGTTGTTTTGCACTAGAAAATTCCACACATTTCCACAAAACCCCCCTCGTCTTCATTTGGCCGAACCCCTCTCCCCCCTAATTCTGCCCTCTCTTTTCTTTTGCTTCATTTCATCTCTCCAAAGCTCAAATAAATCCTAAAAAATCATCATTTTATCCCACAAACTAAAATATAAATCCATACCAATCATTCTTCATCACTAAACAAGCTTGGATCTTCAATCAAGTTAGGGTTTTGGAGGCTAAAATTTGGATTTCTGGTTGCTAGTTGTGATTCTAGTGTGAGGTATAAATCCTAACCCTAAACTCTATTTGTTGTTTTAATACATTAATTAGCTTATTAGATGTTAATTTATTGCATGTTTAGAAATTTCTTGAAATCGTTTTTGATAATCAAGTTAGGGTTTTGTTTAGTGACATGGTTAAGTGTGAAGTTTAAACAAAAGAAAACTTAACCTAGTGCAAGATTGTTAAATGATATTTTTCCTAATTATCTAATTAGCTTAATTGCAAACTAAACTTTTACTAAATCACTTTTGGGTGAGATTAAAATTGTAGTAATGGTTTGTGTGGTTTAATCAAGTTTTTATGTGTTGATTGTGATTACTAGTTTTGGTAAAATTGGTAGATTTGGGCTAAAATGAGGTAAAGTTGCTTACTAGATTTTCGGATAATTTAGGCGTGGGTTTTTTTTGACGTTGCAACGCTGTATATATTAGATTCCACGATATATTTTGTGTTTTGAATACGCGATCGGTACGATCGGGGTCTAGGCTTGGTGGTTGTGTCGTTTAGCGTTCCTAGCTAGGGTTGTGTCGATGTCGTGCGCGTTTTGTGCACTAAGTGCACAGTGTGTTTATCTGGTGGGCGTTATCCTTGCGTTTTGTTGGCTATGTGTCGGTGCAAGATGTTTAACTTTATGTATTGTGTTTGTGAAATTTTAGGAGCGCAGGCGTGGACTTCGGACGCTGCGGAGAAGAGGAAGCGAGTGGTTGGCTTTACTTAGCCCAGGATCATTGGTGAGTAGATTTAACATCTACAGGGGAATCGCCCACATGGCGTTATGCGTCTGGGCTAGATATGATATGATATTAGTCGCATGTTTATATTGCACATATAGAGTTTGCGCATAAACTTCATTGCATATTATTACTTGTTGTGCTTGGACTTGTACCATTGGACACTGCACTATTATTGACGGCTTATGTTGCACGAGCACTGATTGTATGCCACCCACACCGTCAATAATTACCATGACACGCACAACACACATACATATATGATATTGTTTGGTTAGGGACATTGGGACATTGATTCATATTCCATTGTGCATATGACATATAGCATACCTGTATACCTACATGCTTATACATATGCATTGCCATGCCTACATGCTAGCTACCCATATACCTATATGGTATTGTACCATTAGAGATAGGTATATACACATATAAGACACAGCTACATGTACATCTTGCATACATACTTACATGTACACCCGTATACCTTGATATAGCTACACATATACCTGGAGGGTATTACATCATTACTGATAGGTAGATACACATATCTTGCTATACTGACATAGTTACGCACACTTTCTATAGTTACATGTTCACCCTTATATGATGTTGCGTTTGGTTTCGAAGAAATTAGGAACCGCATGATATACTAAATAACTCGTTGCAGTTAAATAGCGGTTTTTCCTTTATATGCTCATATTACTGTTTCATGTTGCGTATATTTATTTCATGGATTTCGCATTGTAATATGGTTTTCATATGATATTTTCTGGATGTTTTAATCCTGTGTATATATATCAGTGGTATGGGACGCTGATATACATATGTATATATACGTGTGTGTGTGTGTGTACGTGTATATATATATATATATAAATATATATATATATATGTATATATATCAGTGGTATGGAACGCTGTTATATATGTACACCTACATAATATATCATCATATTGATCTATGCAAATATACTTATTCATTATATGTGAGGGGGCTATGTGCCCGATGTAAGGGGCCTATGTGCCCGATATGAGGGCCGATTTTATGGTCGATTGTGGGCCGATCCGGACTGACGGAGCCGGAGGGCCGATCCGGACTGACGGAGCCCTATATATATATATTTATGTGTCGATACTAGACACTAGTTTTCATGATGTTTTCGGTTGTCGATGTTAGACACTCAGGTTTCATGAGACTTACAGGATGTGTTTTTTTTCCGTACTCCGTATTTACTTGATATGCATTGCTTCATGTATTAATAGTACCTGATAGAGTGCGTTTCATGACTCTTGCATATACATATTGCTATTTATTGCTATCAGCTTGCATGTGATAGATTAGCGCAGTACGTGCATACTTGCGATTACCTGCATATGTTATTTACTATTCATGAGTTAGCAACTAACTCTCGTTGTGCCACAGGGTTGTACAGGTTGTCCCTCAGAGCAGTCTGAGGCAGAGCTTCCTTCTTCATCACATCGTATCATCTTTTGCAGCGGATACCGCTATGGCTAACTGGGTGCAGTTTTGCTATAGGTGGGTTTTGCGGTTATCCGATATTGCTCATTGTATATTTGTTCTATCCAGTACTCTCCATCTACCATTTTCATGTAATGACTTAGAGACGAGTTGTGAGGACGATATTGTATATTATCTGTGACTTAGAGATTTTCACACTTTATATCGTCTTTTTCTTCGCTACGATGTCGTATATCTGTTGTGGTGGTTGTTTTCTGCTTTTGGGTGTGGATTTGCTCCTATTTGGGGATGCTTTACTTATGTATTTATGTTGTACCCTTTTTGGGGGCTTGTTTTACAAAGGAGGTGCTGCCAAATTTTAAAGGAAGTAAATTTAGACTTTAAAGAATTTGATTGAGATTTCAAAAGTTTTAACAATGTTCTTATCACTTACTACTTTTGATGGTTTAGATTGCTGGGTTTTCGGCTTACTTAGATTGCGTTACGCCTGTGGACGTTACGTGGTTTAAGGGCCGTCAAGTGCTAAATTTCTGGTCGTGACATCTCTGGCCAACTATCATGGTCACTCATAACATGTCTCGTCGACGATACTGAACTCTGGCCTACTGGGGTGCATAATACGACCGATCCTGGGTCCAAGTCTCCTCGTGTAGTATTCCAGAAAGATTCTGTCGGGGTCTCTCCCAAATCTCGTTTATGCTGAACTACCCGGAAGTTATCACCCTTTACTAACTCCATTTCTTGTTCCGGAATGGCTGCATACTCATCACGACTCCTTCTGGAAGATATATCCATATTCAACGCCTCTGCATGCGTATCACATCTCTGATGTCAACGGAGTGGAACGTCATCTCATCAAAATCTCATACGAAGCTCTTACTCCACTTTTCTCTAATATCGACTGATTCGGACTCATCTCTTCGTAGTTGTACGGAACGCGCTACAATGGCTATACTCATATCTCGAGTCTCCCAAGTAATGTATCCCATCACATGATGTCCAGACGATGTTAAACTTTTCGATCGATTCATCAAAGTCCCGTAATTTCCCGAGAGCTCAACACTTGAGTACTGTTTAATAATATCCAATACATTCCACGGTATCTATGGACCAGCTGTAGAAGGGCAAACCCAAGCCTCATTAATGGTACCACGGAACTACCGCAAACCCTAAGGTTCAAAAGCGTTCCCATGGTCATTATGTCGAGTTATAGTTTCATTCTTCTAGAGGGTCCACAGAATTACTTGCATGTTATTCCGAATACGTTAAACTTGGAGAAATGGGTTTCTGACATTCGATCGTTTTCTATCGACTCTCAACGTACCTACGTGAAGTCTTCTCAAGATGGAATCAATCAATCTGATGACCTCGCATCGGGGTATGCAACGAACGATATGTCCTAGTCATTCACCCTCGGGTGACTAGCGATCTTCTATCATATCTCTAAGTATAAACTCGTGCTGCAATAGCTTCAAACATCTGGGGCGGTATCTTGTCAGTCGCAGCTATATTTGGCTCATTCGTCCGCATGCTAAACAGTTCCTCAAACATCAAGAATAACGGTGCATTGATGGTCATCACATTCTAGTCGGCCTCTAGTAGTGGCCCAATCCTCTGGTGCTGATCTGCACGTTCGAGAATTTTTTGTAAAGGCAATCCATCAAACGCTCATGGCGCGAAAACACAATAAAACGACACATCTATGCAATCGTGTATCACCGGAACTACGCCCTGGTCAGTCCTCGTCCAAGACAAGCTCATGCTGACCAAAAAAACCCGCAGCTCTCTCTGCCCGTGCAACCGAGGTAACAAAACCCACAAACTGATATCGAGGAGGTTAGATCATAGGAATGAATATAATACTGTGCAAAGAAATGTACATCATAAGCCTTCTTTGTTGGATATATGTATGCCCTAGAGGCCATTATATGTATAGTGGATGCTTGGACATGTATATATGTATATTTGATATATGACTTTCTTGCTCGACATGATAGTATGCTATCTGGTTTTACTTTATCTGACATGTTTACTTGATACTGTTCATTTGATACATGTTGATATAGCCATGAGGATATTAGCTTAACTTCCATGGCTATGATGAAGATCATACTAGTGGGGCATGTGTGGTCTATAAGCATATCTTTAAATGTTCCTAGTCGTAGGTATATCAAGACATGGCATCGATATTCCAGAGTAGACTAGCGTGTACGTTTCTTGACCCATATGATGGGCGATGGATGATCCCATATCCATTGGTGTTGTGATATCGAAGATTGTATATGGGTGCTCAGTGGAGACTGGGTACACTGAACGGACTCACCGAGAATTCCTATATGGTATTATATCATTCGTCGGATAGCAGTTCTCTGATGACACTGGTACAGGTTAGTCTGTAGACCCGAGATCGTCATAGAATCTTTTGTGTTCTCCAACTGTACTTTGATTTCCACCCTACCACGGCTCTACTGAGTCGTGCAAACAGGTGGCTTTTGGGTATAGTCACGAGACACATGGAGACAGTGAGCGATAGGAGGGGTTTCGTCTCTCCCGGTATTGGGAGTTGATGTTGTGCAATGTGCGATTGGCTCTGACTTGAAGTCCCTGGCCAGGGCTGATGAGATTTACTAATAAGTGTTATCAGTAGTTTCTCGACCGATCATAGACCATATCGACATGACTTATTGAGTTATTAGGGCTCGACGATTCCATCACTAGACTTGATATGCAACATATCAGACGAATAGACCAGACTGTACGGTAAGTGTTACCAATGGCTCGACAGGAGTTTTGACGGGTTCGCTTGTTTTTCTTCTGATCGCTCAATACCCAGGTGGCCGTGACGTTTAGCTGACCACTTGCGGCTTGTAGGTGTTATGATATGATCATCACCTACTGTCGGCGTATTGACGAGTATTAGAGTCCCACATAGGATTTTTCTAGCTCAGGCAAAATGATATGGAGTGCGTATGAGATATGTGCGGGAGCTCGACTAAATGCGAGTATGTGATACCGTATTTTAATAGGGCGTTTATTATTGGTCGGGTCGCATTTGATATGACCGATTTATTAAATCAAGTGTTGATTTAATATTGAATTTTTACCTCACTTTTAAATAAACCTTTTCTTTTGGATGTATGCATATTTGTTTATACATACCCATGATGATGTGCATGCACACATACATACATACATTTGTATCATGGTTGATCATACATAGAAGATGGCAATACAAGACTTACATGATAGATAAATATCTTGTTTTTTTTTATGGATTAAAGAAAAAAAGGAAATTAGCTAACTGACTCATTCTTTCTACACAATTCTTGTTGACCTTTGACTTAACCCTAGTTAGATTTTCTTTGTTCTTTAACTCATTCACAAAATATCTATATATTTAGATGACCATGGTTATTTAAAAGAGTGTCTCATATATATTCTTGGTTATTCATTTTATTAAAAGTTCTTTATCACAATATTTTGACAAAAGCTCTGCCATCTTCTTCTTCCTCCTTCTTCAATCTCTCTTGAGTTTTAAAAGAGTGAGGAACTTAAAAAGAAAGGGTTTTTAAGTGAGTTCACAAACCACACAACTATTCTACACTACCCTAGCCCTTTAGTATATAGTGTTTGCTTCATTTTATGAAGCTAAGAGCATGATCTAAGAATCTCTGGGTGGATCATCATAGACGACGAGGGACCTTGAGCGGAGTTGATCCAAGCTTCGAGCAAAGCCGTAGGAGTCCTAAAGACCAAAGGAGTTGGCTACAAAGGTTGTATTTCCTTTTCCTTTAGCTTAGACTTCTTATTATGTTGATATTACCCTAATCTCTAGTTACGATTCGTAGTTCGTTTGTAATAGCCCTCTAGAATTTAAAAGTTCACTACTTTATGATGTTGCAACCTTTCTAGAGGCACTACTACACACCAATATGGTATCAGAGCCTAGCTAGAGCTTTAGGGTAAACCGGACGACATTTAAAAACTCAATCGAACATAAAAATATGACATTTTTGCATGCTCACTGGAAAATTTTTCAAAATTTGGAATTTTTGTAATTAAAAATGTTCAGAAAATAAAGCAGGGTTTTCAATGGATCCCCAAGAAAAACGAGAGCCTAACTCGACACAACGACCGCGGAACCACAGCCAAATAAGTGTATTTGCGGCGGTTCCGCGGCACCGTTGGTGAGGTTTGGACCGTGCGCTCTTGCGTTGATCGGTAGGTACCTTATATGCTCTCTAGGAATTTTTATGCAGGTTCAAGTGTTGAGGTATATTACAACAGTGGGTATGTTGATGTGTTGATTGATATATTTTAACGTCGTCTATGGTTTTCAATTGTTGATGTGATATGATGTATAGGATCGTCGTGATTGAATGGCCGGGGGTTTTATATGAGACGAGAGTTTATCTTTTCATTCATGTAAAATTCATTGTATATATTATTCTTTTATTGGGGCACATCCGGGTTGATGATGATGTTTCCATTGATGTGTATTTTACTTTTCCGCATTAGGATAGACCCAAGGAGGGGAGCACGAGTGACCGGGTTCTGGAGTTCAGTAGGAGGCCATCTCGAGGAGTCGAGACCGGGTCTCCTAAACTCCAGAATTGGAAGGGTCACTTGCCACTCTCATAGGGGTCTAAGGGTGTGGGCTTGGCTATTCATCACGACCGTGGAATCCGTATTTTCTATCGTAGGCTAAATATAAAATACAGAGTTCCTAGTATATCCTATATTTTCATATATGTGTTTCTGTTGCTGATTATTCTGTGATGTGATTGCTTAATATCTGAGACGAATGTGATATTGTTATATATGTGATATGTAATACTGTTTTTCGTTTCTTTCTGTAATGGCTTAGGAAGTTAAATGATGGGAATACATTAATGAGATTAATGTAAAAGAAAAGAAACCTAATGATGTTGTAGAATCGATTTGAAACCCACTCGGCTCCTTTTTTATGAAAAAGCAAGTTTTAAAAGATGCGGAGCTTAAGCCACTCCTTTTTCTAAAAACTATTTAGATTCTACAACAAAATCAAGTTCGAAGCGTTAAAGGTTTTCATAAAAACCATCCGCAGCCCTCCGTCATTTTAGGAAGCAGAGTACTTAGTATTCGTGCTACATATGTTGATCATAGTCAAGGCGTAGTGTACGGTAGCTAAGTGATGTCTTCCTACAAAGCATATGATACGATAAGTTAGGACATTCATGCGATTATGTTGATCATGGTCAAGGGTCATATGGATGGGTCTAGTTAATCACAAAATGATGGGTAGAACTTGACTAGTGCTTATGATATGTTGACCATAGCCAAGGTCATAAGCATCTAGAGGTAAAAACTGTATCGGGAATTTCAAGTGTTGAAATTTGCAATGAGATTGCATACCATCTATATAATAGTTGGATCTCGATCCCACTGTGAGTAAGAGTTACTCCCAGGAGAGCTTTACACTTTACAATTAGCTAATCCAGTAGGTGTCTAGAAAGGTGTTAATGGGGTTTGACCTCTGGGAAAAATGAGGTTTATTTTAATTAGGTCTGTGCGCAAGCACGGGGAACCTACCTCAAAGTACCGACACTGGCCTGGCTGACCGGTTAGCGAAACTGTAGAATGTAATTAATCCTAGATAGCTTTCTTTTCCGGTTTGAAAGAAAATTTGATAAAAGCAGTGGGAGACATCGATTAGATAAGATAATAACCAATCTGATCTTTGCAAGAGCATTTCGCTGAGTGTATTCTTTTCTCTCTCCTAATGGCAGATACCGATGATGGGACTTAAGCTTCTTTTAGAGAAAAACAAATTGACTGGACCAAATTATAAAGAATGGTTGAGGAACTTGAACATTGCACTCACATATGATAAAGTATCATATGTCCTCACTACCAAAGCCCCACCCGTCCCAGGACCTGAATCATCTGTTTCGGATAAGGAGATCCGAAAAACATGGGATATTGATTGCAACACGGCCACGTGCCTCGCGCTTGCTTCTATGGACAGTATCCATTAGAAACAGCACGAGAAGATGGATAATCCATCTTTCTTCATACAAAGGAGTTGTATGAAGAGCAATCTCGTACTTTACGATACGACGCATCTCGAAAGCTGTTTCAGATGCGGTTGGCCCCTGGTGCATCAGTAAGAGACCATGTTCTGAAGTTGATTGGTCTTATAGAAGAACTTGAGGAACTGGGATGGACTATGGATAATGAGCAATATACATATATTGTTCTGTAGTCTCTCTCCCCCGCCTTTGCTCCGTTCATAGTGAATTTCAATATGAACGATTTGGAGAAATCATTGCCTGAACTTCTCAATATGTTGAGAAATGCAGAGAGCACGTTTAAGATAGCGAAAACTCCCGCTCTGCTTTATGGGCCATCTTCCTCTTCAGTCCCGAAAGCCAAGGCAAAGGGAAAGAAGAAGAAGAATCCCACCAACCCGAGAGGTGGAGTTGAAAAGGCGAAGGGGAAAGACAAATCTGGGACCGCGGGAAGTGAAAAGGAGAATGTTTTTACTGCCATAAGTCGGGACACTGAAAACACAATTGTGCTTTATACCTTGCAGATCTCAAGACGAAGAAGCATGTTGATGCTTCCGCTTCAGGTGTGTTTGTAACTGAAAACTGTTTTTCATTAAACACTACATCTTGGGTATTAGATACCGGTTCTAGTTCTCACATCTATAATTTTATGCAGGGATTGAGAAACGGTAGAGTTTTGAAGACTGGGGACCACACTCTACGGGTTGGAAATGGTTCCAATGTACATGCTGTATCCGTAGAAGAGTATCATCTGGGGTTGCTTTCAGGATGTATTTTGGTTTTGAACCCTTGTTATTTTGTACCTGGTATGCTATGTAATATAATATCCGTATCTTTGTTGGACAATGAAGGATATCATTTTGTGTTGGAAAATAATGTTATGAACATTAACTTAAATCAACAGTTGATTGGGTATGGTGCACTAAGTAACGGAATTTACGTCCTAAACCAACACACGGTTTTCAATATAAAACATACAAATAAAAGAAAGATTTCAGATATAAATGAATCTTTTCTTTGGCATTGTAGACTTGGTCATATTAATGAAATAAAACTAAACAAGCTACATAATGATGGATATTTAAAACCTTTTGAATATAAATCTTATGCGACTTGTCAGTCCTGTATCAAAGGTAAAATGACCAAAACTCCGTTTATAGGATACGGAGAGAGAGCTACAGAACTCTTAAGCCTCATACATAGTGATGTATGCAGACCAATGTCTACACATGCTAGAAGAGGTTTTTCATACTTAATCACTTTTACTGATGATTTCTCAAGATTCGGATACGTGTTTTTATTGAAGCATAAATCCGAAGCTTTCGAGAAATTCAAGGAGTACAAACTTGAAGTAGAAAAACAAACTGGCTCGAGTATCAAGAAACTTCGATCGGATCGAGGTGGAGAGTATTTAAGCGCTGAGTTTTCAGACTTCTTAAAAGAGAATGGGATTCTCTCTCAGCTCACTCCTCCGTACACACTACAGAACAACGGTGTGTCAGAACGGAGGAATCGTACCCTATTAGATATGGTACGGCCCATGATGAGTGATGCTAAGTTACCACTTTCTTTTTGGGGACATGTATTAGAGACAGCAATTTATCTATTGAACAGGATTCCGACCAAGACCGTGTCTACCACTCCATATGAGATGTGGTGTGGCAAGAGACCAACTCTTAAAAGAGTTAGGATATGGGGTTGTCCGGCTTATGTCAAAAAGCAGAATCTGGATAAACTCGAGACACGGTCGGTCATATGTATATTTGTAGGATATCCAAAACATTCATATGGATATCTTTTCTACCACAAGGAGGAACAAAAGGTGTTTGTTTCTCAACATGCCACATTTTTGGAAAATGAAATTTTTACAAATAGTACTGATGGCAATGCGGCAGAACTAGAAGAGGTTCTAGAGACACAAATTACTCAGGACGAATTGGTTGAAATTGATGTTGCAGTAGAACTTCAAGAACCTCAGCCGCTCCGGAGATCTAGTAGAACTTCTCGCCCGCCGAAGAGATACTATAGGTTTCTCATTGATGGTGATAGAGAAGATTGCATCATGGATGATGATGACCCTACTAGTTTTCAGCAAGCTATCACGAATGGTGACTCAGTGAAGTGGCTGGATACCATGAGATCCAAAATGGAGTCCATGTATACCAACAAAGTATGGACTTTGGACGTTGCACCTCCTGGGATAAAACCCGTTGGGTGCAAATGGATCTTTAAGAGAAAGATTTGTAAGTCGATGTACAACACCCCACGATTTGCGGGGAGGCGGAAATATGAAAAACGATCTTGTTCTTTGCTTAAACATCGACTAACCGCATGAATCGAAGCTAAACGATAACTAACATCAAACATAGAAATTAACAACTACTATGTAAAGGGATTATACCTAAGGAACCGTGTCCTTCGTCTTTACGAACTCCACCTCCTCCTCGGCCTTCTCGAAGTAGTAAACGATCCACCCGAGAGCTTTACTCCAAGCTTAGCCTCTAAACTTGAGGCAACTAACCTTCTTTAAATGCTAATCAAAGAAGCTAGGTGATATAGAGTGAGGGTTATGGTTTAATTAGTCTAACTAATCCTTGTACTCAACACATGAGAGGGGAGGATTAGGGTTTGAAGAGGGAGAGCTTGAGGAGAGAGAAGATGAACATAATAATGAGAAGAGAAAATGAGTAATCATAATATATATCAAGCATTTTATTTTATCAAGAAAAGAAAAGAAAATGATTTACAACCATGCTTGATAAATATCTTGTGGTGATTCATCTCCATGAGTCATTAAGCAATTATGAAGCATTAATGACATGGATGAATCATCCATATGACTCACTAATCTCATTCAATGTATATGCCACCTAAACCTCCTTAGTCACCATCTTCTAGAAGCTTCTCGCGCAATTACGAGAACGCCCCTCCTTTCCGCAAAAATACGGAAAAACTTTAGACTGTATAAATCCAATAACCGGATACCAGTAACTGGCTTAAACCAAAGCCGACTGGTAAAAACTGTCCGAAAGTCGTACGCGCGTAAACACACGTATGCGTCCGAACCCTTATCGTAAAACCATACGACCTCTATATCGTTTCGCCTGGAGTAGGAAAACTCTCTGTGTGGGACTCTAGAGACTCGACTACTACGCTGGCAGTGGGTTTAACCACAGACCGCAAGCGCCACTAGCTGTACGTAACGGTCCCCAGGTAGATGTCGATAAGAAGGCCGATGAGGAAACCCATCCGAACTCCTACTGAGTCTGATGTGACAATCTCCGTACAGTCCGGTCCGTTCGTCTAAGTCTATCGCATATCGGGCCTAGGGGGCAGCAAGCGTCAGTCCCCTAATAGCGGTATAAGTCGTGTCGGAGGGAAGCCCATTACACCCTGAGATACTACTTGAACCTACCAGCAAATCTCGCTTGCCCTGGCCAGGGACTTTGCGTAATGGCTCTCTGACACAGCGTGATATCAACCCCCAATACCGGGAGAGACGAATCCTGTCTAACCGCCACTGCCTCCAAGTGCTCGGGACTGCACTCAACTGCTACCTGTTTGCATGACTCCTTTGAGCCGTGGTAGGGTAGCAATCTAAGAACAGTGGGACACACTCGAGGCGAAGTAGCAGTGTCAAGTCTGCGGACTATGCTGTACTCATGTCACCTGGGAACTGTTCACTGACGACTGGTATAAAACCATCCAACAGTTCCCTGTGAGTCCTGTCCGGTGTACCCGTAACCCAACGAGCACCTGCATACTATCTCCAGTACAACGTACTGACGGCTATGGGACAGACCATCTCCCCAACTGGGATGAGAAGCGTACACACTAGTCTACTCCGGAGTATCGATGCCCTGTCTCGATAATCCTACGACTAGGAACCTGAATAAGGATGTTCTTGTAGACTATCCAGCCCCCACTAGTGTGACTGCCATCACAATGCCGGTAGTCAAGCAAGATCCTAAGAGCTCTATCAATACGTATACTCACATATTAAGATTGAAAAACCAAGTAGCATACTACCATGTTTAGCAAGACTGTTATATACATGTGAATATCCCAAGCTTCCATTAAGTTATATACAAACTAGTATCATACAATAATGGCCCCTAGGGCATATACACTAACAATCTCCCACTTGCACTAGGGCCATGTACTGGCATATCGAAGACCGATGATCTCGAGTAGCCTCTCGAACTGAATCTGAGGTAGGGCCTTCGTGAATGGATCGGCAATGTTCTCTTCAGAAGCAACTCTCCGTACCTCGATCTCCTGACGATCAATGATCTCCCTGATCAGGTGATACCGCCTTAAGATGTGTTTGGACTTCTGATGGGACCTTGGTTCCTTTGCTAAAGCTATAGCTCCGTTGTTGTCGCAATACAGAGGTATTGGATCAACTATGGTAGGAACCACCTGAAGTTCTGTTAGGAACTTCTTCATCCAGACTGCTTCTTTTGCGGCATCGCAAGCAGCTATATACTCCGCTTCCATCGTTGAGTCAGCAACGGTGTCCTGCTTGGAGCTCTTCCAGCACACCGCCCCTCCATTGAGGGTAAAGACATAACCCGACATGGACTTGGAATCGTCCTTATCACTCTGGAAGCCGGAATCAGCAAAGGCCTCCAACCTGAGGTCTTTTCCGCCGTAAACCAAGAACATCTCCTTAGTCCTTCTCAGGTACTTGAGAATGTTCTTTACTGCTATCCAGTGCTTCTCCCCTGGGTCTGACTGATACCGGCTTACCACGCTCAGTGCGTAAGCTACATCTGGTCTGGTGCACAACATCGCATACATTATAGAGCCTACCGTAGAAGCGTAGGGTATAATAGACATGCGTTCCCTTTCCAAATCAGTCTTGGGAGACATCTCTTTGGAGAGGGTGATTCCGTGACAAGCCGGTAAATTACCGCGCTTAGAATCTTCCATACTGAATCTTTTCAGTACAGTGTCGATATACCTGGACTGTGAAAGTCCCAACATCCTCTTGGATCTATCACGATAGATCCGGATCCCCAGAATGTAAGAGGCATCACCCAGGTCTTTCATGGAGAACCTGTGTGACAAGAATCCTTTGACAGATTGTAGCATAGGAATGTCATTTCCTATCAATAGAATGTCATCCACGTACAAGGCGAGGAATACGACACTTCTGGTTACAACTTTACTATATATGCACGGTTCATCTGGATTTTTTATAAAGTCATATTCTTTGACTGTTTCATCAAAACAGATGTTCCAACTCCGCGATGCCTGCTTTTGTCCATAAATGGATTTAAGCAGCTTGCATACTTTCCCGCTGCTCCCACTCTGATTGAAACCCTCTGGCTGATCCATATAGACGCACTCTTCTAAATTTCCATTCAGAAAAGCCGTCTTTACGTCCATCTGCCAGATTTCATAATCATGGAAGGCAGCAATAGCAAGAAGGACCCGAATGGATTTGAGCATAGCCACTAGAGAAAAAGTTTTGTCATAGTCCAAACCAGGTCTTTGACGAAAACCCTTTGCAACAAGTCTAGCCTTATAGGTTTCCACCTGTCCATCTACACCAATATTTTTCTTGAAGATCCATTTGCATCCTATGGGTTTTACCCCATCTGGAGCAAAGTCCAAAGTCCATACTTTGTTGGTGTACATGGACTCCATTTCGGTCCGCATTGCATCTAGCCATCGTACCGAGTCGCCGCTCTGGATGGCCTGCTGGAAGTCAGTAGGTTCATCATCACCTATGATGCAATCCTCTCTATCCCCATCTATGAGAAAACCGTAGTATCTCTCAGGCGGATGAGACGGCCTACTACTCCTGCGGAGGGGTGCGGGAATGTCCTGTTCTTCTTGAACTTCCGGTTCTACCAAACTTTCAGTAGGAGCATGTGGTTCTGGAATTTCTTCCAGTTCTATTTCGCTCCCACTTATTTCCTTTTCTAAAAACTGATGTTCTAGAAAATGGGCATTACGAGAAACAAAAACCTTTTGTTCCTCTGCGTAATAGAAATAATATCCCTTGGAGTTCTTTGGATATCCCACAAACATACATTTTACTGATCGTGCCTCGAGCTTGTCCACATGTTGCTTTTTAACAAAAGCTGGACATCCCCAAATCTTCATATGCTGAAGATGGGGTTTCTTCCCAGTCCACATCTGATATGGAGTGGTAAGCACTGTCTTGGTAGGAGCCCTGTTCAGAATATATGCTGCTGATTCTAGCGCATAACCCCAAAAAGATCGCGGTAACTCAGCATTACTCATCATGGATCGTACCATATCCAATAGGGTTCGATTCCGTCTCTCCGATACACCGTTATGCTGTGGAGTGTATGGAGGAGTAAGCTGAGAGAGAATTCCTTTCTCTTTTAGGTAACCTAGGAACTCGGCACTCAAGTATTCACCACCTCGATCAGATCTAAGTGTCTTGATACTTTTGCCGGTTTGGTTTTCTACTTCATTCTTATACTCTTGGAATTTCTCAAAATCCTCGGATTTATGTTTCATCAGATAAATGAATCCGTATCTTGAGTAATCATCCGTGAAAGTAATGAAATAGGAAAAACCACCTCTTGCATGTGTAGACAATGGACCACATACATCGCTGTGTATGAGTCCTAAGAGCTCGCTCGCTCTTACTCCTTGTCCAGTGAATGGAGTCTTTGTCATCTTTCCTTTGAGACAAGATTGACAAGTGTCATAAGTTTGATATTCGAACGAGTCTAAATATCCTTCTCTATGCAACTTAGTCAACCTTCTCTCATTGATGTGACCCAGTCTACAATGCCATAAGAAAGCTTTATTTAAATCTGGAGACTTTCTTTTTAGTGTGTTCTGGACATTGAAAATTTGGAGTTGGTTTAAAACATATATACCGTTATTTAGTGTACCGGACCCAATCAAACCATGATAAGGTGGATGTTAACAACATCTCTTATAAACGTGAAATCATAACCTTTATTTGATAACAAGGAAACTGATATGATATTACACGTTAAGCTTGGTACAAAAAAACAGTTATGTAAAACCAAAATGTGTCCACTCGTCAATCCTAGGTGATAATCCCCGACGGACGCAGCTCCCACGCTAGCTCCGTTAGCAACCTTTAGGGTCATATCACCTTCCTTCAGCACTCTACGGTTTCTCAGTGCCTGCAATGAATTGCAAATATGGGATCCTGATCCGGTATCCAATACCCAGGAAGTAGAGTTGATCGACAGACAATTCTCAATTACAAACACACCTGAAGTCGAAGCCACAGCTTGCTTCGGTTCCTGGTTCTTGGCGTTCCACGCCTTGCAATCCTTTTTCCAGTGCCCTTTCCTGTGACAATGGAAGCACTCATCCTGGCCTACTACCGGTACCGCAAACTTTTTCTTTCCCTTCCCTCCCACCTTACTAACACCTCCTCTAGGTTTGGTGGCGGCCTTCTTCTTCCTTCCTTTGGCCCTAGCCTTGGACCCGGAAGAAGATGCACCGCTAACAAACATAGCAGGTGTTTCCCTTGTCTTCTGCAAGGTGCCCTCTGCACTCCTTAACATGTTCAAGAGTTCCGGAAGTTCAACTTCTTTTCTTTGAATGTTGAAGTTCAGGATAAACTGGGCGTAGGTGTGAGGAAGGGACTGGAGAATAAGGTCTGTATAGAGCTCATTATCCAAAGTCGTCCCAAGGACTGCGAGCTCTTCAATATAGCCGATCATCTTTAGGACATGTTCTCCTACCGATGACCCGACAGCCAACCTCGCTCGAAACAAGTTCTTAGAGGTCTCGTATCTTGCTATACGAGATTGCTCTCCATAAAGTTCCATTGTATGGAGAAATATGCCATCTAGGTCCATATCCTCGTGCCTCCTCTGATGTTCATTGTTCATCGAGGCAAGCACGATGCACTTGGCTTTCGCGCAATCTAAATCCCAGGTTTTGCGGATTTCCTTATCCGCATTGCTGGATTTGGGACCAGGGACAGCAAGTGCCATAGCGGTGAGGACGTACCCCAATTTGTCATAGGTCAAAGCCATTTTGACATTCCGCAGCAAATCTTTATAGTTTGGCCCTGTCAGTATATTTTTCTCTAAAAGTAACTTAAGTCCAGCCATTTTCAGGGTCGCTGCAATTAGGAGAGAGAGAAGAAAACTCTTTAGCATGATGCTCTTGCAAGTTTAGAGTGGTTTTTAGTTTATCTAAATTGGATGGCTCCCACTGTTTCTCGAATCCTTCTTCAAACCATAAAAGAAGAATTAGCCATGACTATTCTCACTGTACAATTCTTGCTTAACCGTTCAGCCAGGCTAGTGTCGATAATTCGAGGGAGGTTTTCCAACGCTTTCGCGAAGTTCCTTAATTAAATAACCTCTTTTCTCTGGGGGCGTAACCCCGCTGACACTTTTCTTGACACCTACTTGGTTTATAGCATTGATCGTTAAGTGACGAATATCCTGATAAGCAGCATATACTCACAGTAGGATCAGGATCCAAATATCATCGTATGATAATGTTGAAGGCATGCTACCAACATTCATCAAACTCCAAATGGTATGCATCACTTTGCAAACTTCAGTTTCTTTAGAAATTCCCGATATAAGTTTTTGCCCCATGCTCTTATG
Organism: Agapanthus africanus; assembly: GCA_030015575.1. Classification (NCBI taxonomy): domain Eukaryota; kingdom Viridiplantae; phylum Streptophyta; class Magnoliopsida; order Asparagales; family Amaryllidaceae; genus Agapanthus; species Agapanthus africanus. The sequence continues at coordinate 173,460,595 of JASDDO010000029.1, forward strand.
ACCTTGGCTTTGGTCAAAATGTCATAAGCCACATGTCAAGTTCTACCCGTCATTGTCTTGTCAATTTGAACCCATCCGTATATACCCCTGACTTTGGTCAAATGATAATATGACTGTCCCAAACTAACTCATCTATCTTATGCAACAAATGAAAACCCAGCAGCTACCAAACACTGTGCCTTGACTTTGGCCAAAATGCATAGCTTGAATACTACTGAATACCCAAATGAAATGACGGAGGGCTACGAATGGTTTTGGCGAAACCGTGAACGTAGTGAACTTGATATAACCGAAGGAACCTGATAGCTTTTAAAAGGAGTGGTTAAAGCTCCGCATTTAAAAATATCAATTTTTAAAATTAACCGAGTGGTTTCTTTTAAATTGTTCCAACGATTAACTTTTGGTTTATTTTCTTTGCATTATAAATAATGCGTCCCATCATTAACCTATCATTGCAGAAAACAACGAAAATACAACGTCCTCTTATGCCATCCGCATTCGCCATGGGGTCCCGTCATCACCCGTTAGGTTACTTAACTAACGACAGAGCGGGGGCTGGGCTAGCGCGGGTGTAAAACATAAGTGACGTCTAAATAGCTATCATATATAGATATTGTACATTCGTCAGACGCAATAATAGGCATTCCAGATCACAGATGAACTTTATTGGATTTGCAAGCAATCCGTGTTTGTTTTGAGCCGCAACAAAAGACGGATTACACAGTTGTGATGAATAGCCATCACCCCACCCAAGACCCTAACGGGTACGGCAAACTACCCGCCCGGCAGTTTGTGCACCCCACCTTGGGTCTGTCCTAGGAGCAAAAACAGTAAAATGAAATAATACAACGGTGGCTACAACCGCAACCTGGATGTGCCCCGCAAAATAATATTACAACAAATTTCATTTACATCAAATGAATTAAATAATAACCTATCACATAACCCCGGCTATACATCACAACAGTCCAACACAGTTCATATCCACAAACAGTAAAAACCATTACAGAAATGTGCAACCCCCTGCCAACCGACATACTAGCAGTTAGGGGAAGTTTACCAACACATTATACAAACACAGATATAATCCAACAAGCAAATACTGTATAATTTCGATCGATTAAACACTTTTAATTTTGCTCCAATACTTCTCTGTAAATCTGAAACCTGAGCAAAAATAAAAACTTCCAGAAAATACCAAATATCACAGAGAAGCAACACAGGAAAATTGGGTTCCTGAATCGCTAACTCGGCGGCGGAATCGCGGCGGATCGGTGGGATCCGCCGCGGTTCCGCGGCGCTTTAGGCGATTCAGGGGCCCAATTTTCTTGGGTGTTCTTCTACTGTCTTTTCAAGCTTTCTGAACATCCCTGAAAAATTTTTGGACTTCATTTAAAAATCGACAGAAACTTGTGATTTCGGGCTTTTCCGGTTTCGTTTTTTCCGTTCGAAATTCATACAAATTTGCAAGTAAGTTATTTATTGTTTAGCGAGACTCTGATACCACTATAAGTCGATGTACAACACCCCACGATTTGCGGGGAGGCGGAAATATGAAAAACGATCTTGTTCTTTGCTTAAACATCGACTAACCGCATGAATCGAAGCTAAACGATAACTAACATCAACCATTGAAGTTAACAACTACTATGTAAAGGGATTATACCTAAGGAACCGTGTCCTTCGTCTTTACGAACTCCACCTCCTCCTCGGCCTTCTCGAAGTAGTAGACGATCCACCCGAGAGCTTTACTCCAAGCTTAGCCTCTAAACTTGAGGCAACTAACCTTCTTTAAATGCTAATCAAAGAAGCTAGGTGATATAGAGTGAGGGTTATGGTTTAATTAGTCTAACTAATCCTTGTACTCAATACATGAGAGGGGAGGATTAGGGTTTGAAGAGGGAGAGCTTGAGGAGAGAGAAGATGAACATAATAATGAGAAGAGAAAATGAGTTATCATAATATATATCAAGCATTTTATTTTATCAAGAAAAGAAAAGAAAATGATTTACAACCATGCTTGATAAATATCTTGTGGTGATTCATCTCCATGAGTCATTAAGCAATTATGAAGCATTAATGACATGGATGAATCATCCATATGACTCACTAATCTCATTCAATGTATATGCCCCCTAAACCTCCTTAGTCACCATCTTCTAAAAGCTTCTCGCGCAATTACGAGAACGCCCCTCCTTTCCGCAAAAATACGGAAAAACTTTAGACTGTATAAATCCAATAACCCGATATCAGTAACTGGCTTAAACCAAAGCCGACTGGTAAAAACTGTCCGAAAGTCGTACGTGCGTAAACACACGTATGCGTCCGAACCCTTATCGTAAAACCATACGACCTCTATATCGTTTCGCCTGGAGTAGGGAAACTCTCTGTGTGGGACTCTAGAAACTCGACTACTACGCTGGCAGTGGGTTTAACCACAGACCGCAAGCGGCACTAGCTGTACGTAACGGTCCCCAGGTAGATGTCGATAAGAAGGCCGATGAGGAAACCCATCCGAACTCCTACTGAGTCTGATGTGACAATCTCCGTACAGTCCGATCCGTTCGTCTAAGACTATCGCATATCGGGCCTAGGGGGGCGGCAAACGTCAGTCCCCTAATAGCGGTATAAGTCGTGTCGGAGGGAAGCCCATTACACCCTGAGAAACTACTGGAACCTACCAGCAAATCTCGCTTGCCCTGGCCAGGGACTTTGCGTAATGGCTCTCTGACACAGCGCGATATCAACCCCCAATACCGGGAGAGACGAATCCTGTCTAACCGCCACTGCCTCCAAGTGCTCGGGACTGCACCCAACTGCTACCTGTTTGCACGACTCCTTTGAGCCATGGTAGGGTAGCAATCTAAGAACAGTGGGACACACTCGAGGCGAAGTAGCAGTGTCAAGTCTGCGGACTATGCTGTACTCATGTCACCTGGGAACTGTTCACTGACGACTGGTATAAAATCATCCAACAGTTCCCTGTGAGTCCTGTCTGGTGTACCCGTAACCCAACGAGCACCTGCATACTATCTCCAGTACGACGTACTGGCGGCTGTGGGACAGACCATCTTACCAACTGGGATAAGAAGCGTACACACTAGTCTACTCCGAAGTATCGATGCCCTGTCTCGATAATCCTATGACTAGGGACCTGAATAAGGATGTGCTTGTAGACTATCCAGCCCCCACTAGTGTGACTGCCATCACAACGCCGGTAGTCAAGCAATATCCTAAGAGCTCTATCAATACGTATACTCACATATTAAGATAGAAAAACCAAGTAGCATACTACCATGTTTAGCAAGACTGTTATATACATGTGAATATCCCAAGCTTCCATTAAGTAATATACAAACTAGTATGATACAATAATGGCCCCTAGGGCATATACACTAACAAGATTGGTGTAGATAGACAGGTAGAGACCTATAAAGCAAGGCTTGTAGCGAAAGGTTTTTGTCATTGACCAGGACTGGACTATGATGAAACATTCTCTCCAATAGCAATGCTTAAATCCATTCGGATCCTACTTGCTATTTCTGCTCACTACGACTATGAAATCTGGCAGATGGACGTTAAAACTGCATTTCTAAATGGTGATTTAGAAGAATGCATTTATATGGATCAGCCAGAGGGCTTCATTGAAAGTGGGAGCAGTGGTAAAGCATGTAGATTGCTTAAATCCATTTATGGATTAAAGCAGGCCTCACAGAGCTGGAACATCTATTTTGATGATACAATCAAAGAGTTTGATTTTATTAAAAATATAGATGAATCATGCATTTATAAGAAGATTGTAGTGAGTACTGTTACATTCCTCGTATTGTACATAGATGACATTCTCTTGATAGGAAATGATATTCCTATGCTACAATCGGTCAAATTATTCTTATCACAAAGGTTCTCCATGAAGGACCTGGGTGATGCCTCGTGCATTTTGGGCATAAGGATCTATAGAGATAGATCCAAGAGATTATTGGGATTGTCCCAATCAAAGTACATTGATACCATCCTAAAAAGGTTTAGTATGGAAGATTCCAAGCGTGGTGCCTTGCCCGCTTGCCATGAAATCACTCTCTCTAAGGACTTCTATCCGAAGACTGATGAAGAGAGAGTTCGCATGAGCATTATACCCTACGCTTCAGCCGTAGGATCTATAATGTATGCGATTTTATGTACTCGCCCTGATGTAGCTTATGTACTAGCTGTAGTAAGTAGGTATCAATCCAACCCAGGGGAGCAACACTAGATAGCCGTGAAGAACATTCTTAAGTACTTACGAAGGACTAAAGAATTGTTCTTGGTGTATGGTAATGGGGATCTCCAAATGGAGGCCTTTAACGATTCCAGCTTCCAAAGTGATAAGGATGACAGTAAATCTATCTCAGGGTTTGTATTTACCCTCAATGGAGGGGCGGTATGTTGGAAGAGTTCCAAACAGGATACCGTTGCAGACTCCACGATGGAAGCTTAGTATATTGCTGCAAATGATGCTGCCAAGGAAGCCGTCTGGATGAGGAAGTTCGTTGCGGAGCTAGGAGTAGTTCCAACCATTATTAATCCAATACCATTGTATTGTGATAATAATGGAGCTATGGCGTTGGCCAAAGAACCCAGATCCCATCAAAAGTCCAGACACATCCTCAGGCGATATCATTTGATCTGGTAGATAGTTGATCGACATGAGATCGAGATTCGGAGAGTAGATACAAAGGATAACACCGCGGATCCACTCACCAAGGCCCTTCCACAGCCGCAACATGAGCGACTTATGAGATGTTGGGTATGAGATACGCCAATAATTGGCCTTAGTGCAAGTGGGAGATTGTTGGATATATGTATGCCCTAGAGGCCATTATATGTATAGTGGATGCTTGGACATGTATATATGTATATTTGATATATGACTTTCTTGCTCGACATGATATTATGCTATCTAGTTTTACTTTATCTGACATGTTTACTTGATACTGTTCATTTGATACATGTCGATAAAGCCCTGAGGATATTTGCTTAACTTCCATGGCTATGATGAAGATCATACTAGTGGGGCATGTGTGGTCTATAAGCATATCCTTAAATTTTCCTAGTCGTAGGTATAACGAGACAGGGCATCGATATTCCAGAGTAGACTAGCGTGTACGTTTCTTGACCCATATAATAAGTGATGGATGATCCCATATCCATTGGTGTTGTGACATCGAAGATTGTATACGGGTGCTCAGTGGAGACTGGGTACACTGAACGGACTCACCGAGAATTCCTATATGGTATTATATCTATCCTCGGATAGCAGTTCTCTGGTGACACTGGTACAGGTTAGTCTGTAGACCCGAGATCGTCATAGAGTCTTTTGTGTTCTCCAACTGTACTTTGATTTCCACCCTACCAAGGCTCTACTGAGTCATGCAAACAGATGGCTTTTGGGTATAGTCACGAGACACATGGAGACAGTGAGCGATAGGAGGGGTATCGTCTCTCCCGGTATTGGGAGTTGATGTTGTGCAATGTGCGATTGACTCTGACTTGAAGTCCCTGGCCAGGGCTGATGAGATTTACTGATAAGTGTTATCAGTAGTTTCTCGACCGGTCATAGACCATATCGACATGAATTATTGAGTTATTAAGGCTCGACTATTCCATCCCTAGACTTGATATGCAACATATCAGACGAAGAGACCGGACTGTACGGTAAGTGTTGCCAAAGGCTCAACAGAAGTTTTGACGGGTTCGCTTGTTTTTCTTCTGGTCGCTCGATACTCGGGTGGCCGTTACGTTTAGCTGGCCGCTTGCGGCTTGTAGGTGTTATGATATGATCATCACCTACTGCCGGCGTATTGACGAGTCTCAGAGTCCCACACAGGATTTTTCTAGCTCAGGCAAAATAATGTGGAGTGCATATGAGATATGTGCGGGGGCTCGACTAAATGCGAGTATGTAATACCGTATTTTAATAGGGCATTTATTATTGGTCGGGTCGCATTTGATGTGACCGATTTATTAAATCGAGTGTTGATTTAATATTGACTTTTTAGCTCACTTTTAAATAAACCTTTTTCTTTTGGATGTATGCATATATGTTTATACATACACATGATGATGTGCATGCACACATACATACATACATATGTATCATGGTTGATGATACATAGAAGATGGAAATACAAGACTTACATGATAAATAAATATCTTGTATTTTTTTATGGATTAAAGAAAAAAGGAAATTAGCTAAATGACTCATTCTTTCTACACAATTCTTGTTGACCTTTGACTTAACCCTAGTTAGATTTCCTTTGTTCTTTAACTCATTCACAAAATAACTAGATATTTAGATAACCATGGTTATTTAAAAGAGTGTCTCATATATATTCTTGGTTATTCATTTTATTAAAAGTTTTTTATCACAATATTTTGACAAAAGCTTTGCCATCTTCTTCTTCAATCACTCTTGAGTTTTAAAAGAGTGAGGAACTTAAAAACAAAGGGTTTTTAAGTAACTTCACAAACCACACAGTCATTCTACACTACCCTAGCCCTTTAGTGTACAATGTTTGCTTCATTTTGTGTGTTAGTTGTATGTATGCCCTAGAGGCCAGTATTGTACAGATGATGTATATTATATTGGATGCTTGGACATATATAGAGAGGACTTTCTTGCTCGATATGATAGTATGCTATCTGGTTGCTCTTTATCTTAACATGTATACTTGTCTCTTGATACTGTCTTATAGTTACATGTTGGTAAAGCCCTTAGGATGTGTACTTGACTACCTGGACTATGATGCAGATCATACTAGTGGGGCCATGGTAGTCCATAAGTACATCCTTTAATGTTCCTAGTCATAGGTGTATCAAGACAGGGCATCGATATACCAGAGTAGACTAGCGTATACGCTTCTCGACCCATGAGATGGGCGATAGATGATCCCATATCCATTGGTGTTTCACATCAGAGATGGTATACGGGTGCTCGGTGGAGACTGGGTACACTGGACGGACTCGCCGAGAACTCCCAGATGGTATTATACCTCACGTCAGATGGCAGTTCTCTGGTGACACTTGTGCAGGTTAGTCCGTAGACCCGAGATCGTCATAGAGTCTTGTGTGATTCCCACTGTTCTTTGATTTCCACCTTACCACGTCCAAGAGGGCGTGCAAAACGGTGGTTTTTGGGTACAGTCCTGAGTCACATGGAGGCAATGAGCGATAGGAGGGGTTTCGTCTCTCCCGGTATTGGGGGTTGATGTTGCGCTGTAGTCGATTGGCCATAACAGGGAAGTCCTTCGCCAGGGCTGATTTAGAGATTTACTGGTAAGAGTTACCAGTAGTTTCTCGACTCGTTATGAGCCTCATATCGGCACGACTTATCGATTATTGGGGTCTGACGTTTACCACCCCTAGACTTGATATGCGACATATCAGACGAGGAGACCGGACTGTACGGGAAGTGTTACTGTTTGGCTTTTACAGGAGTTGGAGCGGGCTTGCTTGCTAGTCTTCTGATCGCTCAATACCCGGGTAGACGTTACGTCCAGCTAGTACCGCTGACGGCTTGTGGGTGCTTGATGTGTTCATCACCTACTGCCGGCGTATTGACGAGTCTTTAGAGTCCTACATAGAGGTTTTACTGGCTCATGCAAAATGAAATAGGAGCACGTATGTGATATGTGCGGGACTGAGAATAATGCGTGTATGTGATACCGTATTCATTCTCGCGACTTTTAGTATCAGTCGGTTATATGTGATATAGCCGGGTTATCGAATCAAGTGTTGATTCGATAAGTCGATGCATTGAATGTTAGTCGGTTATATGAGATATAACCGGATTATTAAGTCAAGTGTTGATGTAATAATTTAGTGTATAATTGTATATATGATATACTAGTTTACATTAACTAACATTTGTTCACTTAAGGATTTTTCTCACATGTGCACAACTTTAGTATATATGAGATATATATTAAAATGTGTTATCATATTGTATCATGGTTGATGATACATCATACAGGGGTGTGCAAGACATACACCATTCTATTTTAAATGGTGGTTGATAATTATATAAGGTAATTACAAATTAGTGGAGCTTTTGTCACAAGCATGAAGCTTGTAGAAGCTTATAGATGCTTTGACAAAGTCCACTAACTTTGTTTTACTTTAGATTTTTATTAACCTAACCATTTAGGATTAGCCATGGTAATGTCTCTACATGAGTTAGTATATGATACTCACTCACTTGATCATTATCCTCATCTTTTCTTTTGTTCATCTTCTTCTTCTTCTTTGAGCAAAAGAAAAGCTTGCTAGGGTTTTAAAAAGAGAGTGAAACATTATGAGAAATAAAATTCTAAAGAGAACCCACTTCCTATTTCTCCATCCTCTACTAGACTAGCACTTTATTTTAGGGTGTTTGCTTCACTAATTCTCTAGTTAGTGAAGTAGTAGCTTGAGTCGGTAAGCCCTCGACGTAGATCATCTTCGGCCCCAAAGACTTCAAGCAAAGACTCATCTTTCGCCTCGTAAAGCCATGCAAGAGCCCGGGAGAACCATGATCGCAGCGAAGGGACTACGACAAGGAGCTTTAGAAGTGAAGGATCGATCTACAAAGGTTGTATTTCGTATTCACTTAGTAGTAAATGTCTTTTACTTGCATGTGAAACCCTAATTATCTAGCAAAGATCTTGTTTAGGGTTGTTAGGCACGGCTAAAATTTTAATCGGGCATGGTTGATGCTTTCTTAACCCTTGTTAGAGTTCCTAGTAACCCTACAGTGGTATCAGAGCCTAGCTAGAGCATTAGACGACGTGTATACGAAATTAAAACTCCGAACGAACCCCGAAACGCCAAAATGAACCTCTCTCTGGACAAATTTTAAAAACTGTGATTTTTCTGAATTAAAAATGCCTAAAAAAATCAGCAGGGAAAAATAAGAATTGTAGTGAAAAACGAGAGCATAATACCTACAAACCGCCGCGGAACCACGGCCGTACCGCGATTGGGCCGCGGATCCGCGGTAGTAAAGAGGATTTATGCCATCATTTTTGCACTGTAATCTCTATTTCTGTGAGTTATATTTTCTGGGTATTTTTAAACTGACTTAGGTGTTGAGTGTTCTGGGGTTTATTTTGTATTCGTTGATTCAATCAGAATATTTAATTTCGTTATTTTTTCCGGATAATTTAGAAAGTATTAAAATGTTCGAACGGATACCATTAACTCAATTTTTCCCGACACGAAAAACTTTCAAGTGTTGAATTTTTCTTGAGTTTAAATCTTTCGGAAAAACGTGCATGTAATGCGATGGACCCTCTAAAAGAACACAAACCTTAACTCGATTATGTGACCGTCTTGAACTGCCTCTAAAGCTTAGGGTTTGGGGAAGTACGGCGTGCCACATGTGAGGCGTTGGCTTGACTCTTCTATGGCTGGACCGTTGGTACTGTGACGTATTCTGGAATTTTTGAACTCCACTCAAGTGTTGAGCTATTTAGGAAATCCTGGGTATTTGATTATTCGTTCGGAAAGTTTAATACTGTCTATTTATCTAGAATGTGATACAATATGTGGAATTCATATAGTTAGGCATGAAAAGCGAAGTATGTGATATTTCGGATTTACGATGTCTAAAGAGATTGTGGATTCCAAATGTTGTAGTTTTACACTTTATTTTCTGCGACCGTAAGTGTAATATGTGATATCGCCGGTTTCGTTGCTATATGATAACGATAATTGGGATGTGCATATTTACTTACGTTGATGACATGTGATGTTATGTGTTGCTGGATATGTTATATTGGATCATCGCGTTCTGAATAGCCGGGGGGTTTTATGTGAGATGAGGGTTTTTATTTTCATTCATGTAAAATTAAATGTATGTAATATTCTTTTATTGGGGCACTTCCGGGATGAGGTCGATGTCACCATTTGTATATTATTTACTTTTCCGCACTAGGATAGACCCAAGGAAGAGAGCACAAGTAACCGGGCTCTAGAGTCCAGTGGGAGACCAACTCGAGGAGTCGAGTCCGGGTCTCCTAACTCTAGAATTAGAAGGGTTGCTTGCCGCTCTCGTAGGGGTCTAGGGGTGTGGGTTTGGCTATTCATCGCGACCGTGGAATCCGTGTTTTATAGAGGCTCAAAATAAAATACGGACGTCCTAGTATATCCAATGTTTCATATGTTTCTTCTGCTGCGATATCTGTGATGTGATCATTTGATATGTTGTGATAAATACTGTATATAGTATATATGATATATTATATAGACGTTACTTATGTTTTACACCCGCGCTAGCCCTGCTCCGCTCTGCCGTTAGTTACCTAACCTAACGGTGCACGAGGGGACATCGAGGCGAATGCGGATGGCATAAGTGTACGTCGTATTTATCTGTGCTGTTTAGGTGACTTAAATGATGGGACTTCATTAATGTGATTAATGAAAGAAAAGAAACTTAAAAGATGTTATAGAATCAAATTTTTCAAAAAGGGTAGCTACAGTTTTTGCTTTGCATAGCGATATATATGATATATCCCGCACCTTATTCGATGAGGAAAGAGCCGAGATCCCTTCACCGGGAGTGACCTCTTTAGCAAAACTGGCAGATGCTATAATACTCGGTTTGTATTTTGATTGCTTTTGGAGTTTTTACTTTGCATAGCGATGTATATGATATATCCTGCACCTTATTCCATAAGGAAAGAGCCGAGATCCCTTCACCGGGAGTGACCTCTTTAGCAAAACTAATAAAAACCTCAAAATCACTCCATTTCAAAATTCACTCAATTCTACAATGATATCAAGTTCATTACGCAATAGGTTTTCAGAAAAACCTGTCGTAGCCCTCCGTCATTTCAGATAAGAACTGTTTAGTATTCGTGCTACGTTTGTTGGTCTTTGTCAAGGCGTAGTGTGCGGTAGCTGAATGGTGCTTATCTGCTTATGCATATGATGCAGATTGTTTTGGGGTAGTCGTACGACCTTGTTGGCCTTTGTCAAGGGTCGTGCGGATGGGTTTGATTCAATCAAGAAATGACGGGTCGAACTTGACTAGCATCCTATGATTTGTTGGCCTTTGTCAAGGTCATAGGGGTTAGGGGCAAGATATTATCGGGAATTTCAAGTGTTGAAATTTGCAATGAGATTGCATACCTTCTATGAGATAGTTGGATCCCGATACCCACTGCGAGTAATTGTTACTCCTGGGAGAGTTTTACACAGGACAATTAGCCGATCAAGTAGGTGTCTATAAAGGTGTCAACGGGGTTACGCCTCTGGGAAAACAAGGTTTACTATAATTAGGTCCGTGCGCAAGCATGGGGAACCTCCCTCAAAGTACCGACACTGGCCTGGCTGAAAGATTGGCGAAGTTGTAGGGTGTGATTAATCCCGGCTAGTCTTTCCTTTTAGGGTTTGAAGGAAGATTTGATAAAAACAGTGGGAGCCATCCTGATTAGATAAAATAATAACCAATCTGATCTTGTAAGAGCATACGCTAAAGTTTTTTCTTCTCTCTCTTTCCAGGTAGCGACCATATCATGCCTTAATAAAGATAATAATATGGATGTATTGACCAAACCCGCATGTTATACTGTGCTGGGGAACGTTGGTTCCGTTCTTTCTTATAAAAGTTATAAGACTGAACAGGATATAGGGGAATACCGGGATTCCCATGCCACCCGAATGAAGAAAGTACATGTTGATGCATTTTCTTCGGGTGTGTTCGTTACAGAGAACTGTTTCTCCATTTCCTTTACGTCCTGGGTATTAGATACCGGGTCAGGATCCCATATATGTAATCAGTTACATGGGCTTAGGAAAGGTAGAGAACTTGGAGAAGGTGATAAAGAAATAAGGGTTGGAAATGGTGTAATTGTTGCAGCTAGAACCGTCGGAGAATATCACCTTGTATTGCCAACTGGTAATACATTGATTCTGAACGAATGCTATTACATGCTGAACCTGATATGCAACATTATATCGGTTTCTTTGTTGAGTAAAGAAGGATATAATTTTTTATTACAGGATAATGTTATGAACATTTTTCTAAACCAAAAGTTGGTTGGATCAGGCACAATGTGCAATGGCATTTATGTTCTAAATCAATCAACAGTTCCGACTATAACAAACACAAACAAGAGGAAGAGTTCAGAACTGAATGAATCCTTCTTGTGGCATTGTAGACTGGGTCACATCAATGCGACACGACTAGCTAAGTTGCATAAGAATGGATATTTGAATCTGTTTGAATTTTCATCTTATGACACTTGCCAGTCATGTCTCAAAGGCAAGATAACCAAAACTCTGTTTACGGGACACGGAGAGAGAGTTACGGAACTCTTGGGACTGGTATATAGTGATGTATGCGGCTCCATGTCTACACATGCCAGGAATGGTTCTGTGTACTTCATTACATTCACTGACGATCTCTCTAGATTCGGATATGTGTTCCTGATGAAACACAAATCAGATGCTTTTGAGAAATTTAGAGAATATAAACAAGAAGTCGAGAACTAAACCGGGAAAAGTATTAAAATCCTTCGATCGGATCGAGAAGGAGAATACTTGAGCAATGAATTCCTGGACTTCCTAAAAGAGAATGGGATTCTCTCTCAGCTGACTCCTCCATATACACCACAGCACAACGGTGTATCGGAACGGAGGAACCGCACCCTATTAGATATGGTGCGCTCTATGATGAGCACAGCTGAGTTACCTATTTCCTTCTCGGGGTATGCGCTGGAGACAGCAGCATACCTACTAAATCAAGTTCCATCTAAATCTGTAGCTACCACACCATATGAGATATGGAGTGGGAAGAGGCCATATCTTAAACGTGTTAAGATATGGGGTTGTCCGGCCTATGTCAAAAGACAAAATCCGGAAAAACTCGAGGCACGGTCAGTTCTTTGCAAGTTTGTGGGATATCCAAAGAACTCATATGAGTATTTTTTCTACCACAATGAGGAACAAAAGGTGTTTGTTGCTCAACATGCCACCTTTTTAGAAAAGGAGTTTCTTATAAAAGAAATTAGTGGCAAAGTGGTAGAGCAGGAAGAGGTTCCAGATACACAAACAGCAACTGAAGATTTAGTGGAACCAGAGGATTCAGTAGTTCCCAACGAACCTCAGCCTCTCCGCCGATCTAGTAGGGTTCCTCACCCACCTGAGAGATACTACAGTTTTCTCATGGATGGTGTGAGCGAGGATTGCATCATGGTTGATGATGACTGATCAGTTGAAAATACTGCATTTTTAACACGGCAATTTCCCTATCATTTGCACTCATCTAGAAATGTTCGGCATTCATATAGCACATATTAGCAAAACAGTCCTGAAATACCGGATTGCATGTTTTAGACTTTAAAACCGACATTTATGAAGGACATTGACTGTTTATCATGGCATCGCATCATCCCTGTATTGCGCAACACTTGTTTCGAGATCTGTGCACGAGATTTCAGGGACCGAGCCAAAATTATCAAAGAGCTGATCAAAATTGCGCCAACTCTATGATTTTTTGATCTGGCATGAATACAGAGGGAATTACACAATTCGCTACGGATTCGAGCTGTCTTTTGGTGTGGGTAAAATTTCTTAAGGAATGCAGCGACGAATTCTTCCCAATTCGTAATAGAATGTGCGGTAGTGTTATATAGCCACTTCTCGGCTATATCGCACAAAGTAAATGGAAGAAGTCGTAGACGCATCGCATCCACTGAAAGTTGTGACGTACCCATCATTGCGCATACATTTTCAAATTTGGTAATGAAAACGTAAGCGTCCTCAGTCTCGAGTCCGTGGTATTTGGGTAAAAGATTGATATACTGGGGCTTAATTTCAAAGTTATCCCCATTGGCTGGTGGTGTGGATAAGCAGGTCGAAAGAGGACCTCTATGTGGATAGCATCTTTCCTGGAGAGAAATGTGGGGTGGATTCTGCGCACCAACGGACGGCGGCAGATTAGGGTTAAAGAAGTTTGATGGATTCGGATCCATCGGTGTGGGTGTGGTAGTAGGTAAAGAAAAGGTAAATGGAGAAATATCGACTTCGGAGTCGATAAAAGGTACGCGGACTAAACGGGCACTAGAATCCCGTGTCCAGCCTATCTTGCACTAAAAAGGGTTAGTACAAGTGGCAGCGTTGACTTATAATTAGGGGTAATGAATGAATGCGGTGCTTGCTTTGAAAAAGGGACGGATTTTGAAAAAATGATGCGACAAAACAAATGCAGCACACAACCCTAGAATCTAGTGGTCACCTAAGTCCGGCTCTAGACCGCTCCTAACTGCCAAAAGACAAGTCGCAGGATAGAATCCTCCACTGCCTCTTTGTCCCCCTGTGGCCGGATAAGTGCCAGGTAAGTGGGAAGGTACTCCACTACGTAAGTAGTGGGCCTAATTAAAAACCACTAGCCTTAGACACACTCACCTTAGGCACCACAAGAAAACGCGGATAAGCAATGAATTACCCACGGCCTTCCCTTGTCCTAATTGAGCGCGACAGTCCTTAGAGTCTTCTCTAAATTTCTTTTAGTTAATGAGGGTAATGCGGATGCAAGTTTTGCGATTTTCGAGGCCTAGGAAGGGTAATGAAGTCCCCACCTAATTTGGATTTGGCCGTGCCCCTTAAATTTCCGTATTAGAATGCAAACAACCAAGAAATCAAAATCACGCACAATTTTAATTTGCAATTTGCGGCGCTGCGATTATTTGCAAAGAATCCTGCAGAAAAGGGTTAATTGGAGCTAAAAGAGGAGAGGGGAGAGAGCAAGAAATCACCTGCAGGCAAAATTTTCCAGAGAACCCCCAACCTAGCCGCGGAACCGCCGCACTTGGTGGGTACTCGCCGCGGAAACGCGCTCCCACAGTGAGATCACTGTACACAATTTCTTCAGGGAGCTTATCTTGGCCCCCTCAGCTCTCTGGTATATTCAAAAAAAAATTTCCACAGCACAGAATGCTCCAGATCACCTTGCAGTCAATCACAACATACGTATAAGAGTTTGTACGAATTTTGATTTCAAGAAGTAAAATGTAATAATTCTTTCAATTCAAACTATAAAATGTAAACGAATTAGCGCGCGATCCCCGGCAACGGCGCCATTTTGATTGATCGTTTTTCCCGTTGTGTAGTATGTAGAAAATTTGTAAAGAACATCACAACCAAAAAATTATTTTGACCGCAATCAAACTACGGTGTCGGATGTAGTTTGTAGTGAGTGCGGATCGTCCACAGGGATTGCACGATTCATTTTTATAATATGCTTGAATTGAAAACTTAATTGACAAGAAAAGAAAACATGATTCAAGAATTTATCAATTGATTCAGGTGTCACGATGTTTAATCAAGAATCAAGAACCGATAAACAATCAAGAATTGGGTTTTGATAATATTTTTCCAATCAAAAATCAAGAATCTAAAAGAGGCTCGTAGGAATCGATAGGATCGATAGACGTGATGTAATCTAAAGATATCGTGTTCTTGTCCTTCGAAGGATTGATACTAGATTGATGATGATCGACGAGAGTTGGGGCTTTCTCGTGAAACTAGGGTTTCATCCTATAACCCTTGTTCTTTCGTCGATATCATTCCTTTTCTAGCCTCTACCAAATTCAAGAAACGATCGTAACTTCCCATTTTCGATCGATGTCAATCAAGAAAGCATCGAAACGAAATGGGTTGTCGTTTCTTGAACTTGCTAGGGTTTACAAAACTCGTAGGAATCAAGAATCGATTAAAGCTATGTTACATCATCATTCTATTATCCGTCTCGACTCCTCAACGAGCGGAGTTTTATTCACACATCACCACACAGAAAAGATTCACAAATTGTAAAGATATCATGATGCAGAATTTAAAGAAAACAAGATAAAAGAATATCACCTTTATTTATCTCAACAATTTTGATTACATTTGCTTCAAGAACTACAAGAAGAAGAATCTAGATCGTTGATCGGGCGTCGCTCGGCTTCGTGAGTCGTGGATCGGCTCGGATCGCTTGCTCCGTTGAAGATCGGCTCCGCTCCTAAAGGTTGTAAGGCTTCTTGCTTAATGGGTACTCGGGATTCTTGATCTTTAATTGGAATTAGGGTTAGGGTTTCCTACAAGCTCTCTCACTAAACTTGTGGAAGAAGGAGATGAAAAGAGAGATAGATTGGGGATAGATTCACTAATTGGATGAATAATTCCCAAGGTTGAATAATGTGGGGATAATGAGCCTAGGGTCTTATTTATAGAGCTCCCAAACCCTAGGTTTAGGTTTGAATTAGAAGTTTCCCTCCCAAAGTTTGTTGAAAGAGTTTGTTAGGAACTAGCTTAGGGTTTAAGCTAGGGTTTAGGGAAAGTTCTAGAATAATAGGCTAATTTAGTGAAGCTCAAAGTGTTTGATGATCTGGTAGAAGTCCCTGGAGTCTTCTGGAAACTGAGATGCATTTCTGAACAGTGGGCCTTGATACAGGAGTTGTGCACCAAAAATGAGGAGATGATCCCCTTGGTCAACCGCGGATCCGCGGCCTTAGCAAGCCCATGCCGCGGATCCGCGGCTCTTTAATGGGGTTGGCCTTTGGGTCTTCTGCTGTGTACTTAGACTGCTGTTTAGGGCTTTTTCTGATATGCTGAATTGTGATTGCTCCTTTGGATTAGTACCAGATTTGCATTTAGTGAGTTTACGTATCTTTCGAGCGGTGTAATGTTCGAGCAAGCTTCTCTTTTCCTGCACAGACTTCGAAACACGGGTTGCGACATATAGAAATATTGCGATGCCATGCAATGCAGTCAATTTCCCTAGAAATGCCGGTTTTAAGGTCTAGTATATGTAATCTGATAATCTGTGATAGATTTGCTAATATGTGAAATACGGATACCGAACACTTCTATATGAATGCAAATGATAGGGAAATTGCCGGTTAAAATATGCAATATTTTCGACTGATCAAATACCCCCAAACTTAATTTCGATCGTCTCGAGCGAATGTTTTATTAAAAAGAGAAGGAGAAAATAAAGAAAGAGAAAAACTAACTAGCACACTTTCGTAGGCAACACGATTGCACTGAGCACGTGCAACAAGCCTTTAAACCTCTAGGTGTCCCTAGTAGGAGGAGTGTTGTCTCCTGAGGGTTTTCAGCGGATTGCACCCACAAAATCCAATAATAAAAGGAAGATCATGAAATTTACATTTAAAGAAAAGAATCATAAAAGAAAAGCTTTGAAAATTAGGGTTTCCAACTAAGCTAGCTTTTCAGTTGTCATGAGCCCTATCTTAATGGTCATGAAAAGATGTCAGAAATCACGTCCTCCCTCAATAAAACATCGTCTTATTCTTCATTCCTATCTTTCTTCCAAACATCGATCATATAACCCTGCGTGTGTGTAAAGGACATCCCTACACCCGGAGAATTCAATTCAAGCTATCATACTCTTGCCCATCAGCCTCAGTACTTTTTAATTAATGAATATTTAGATGAGATTGCTCACACACTTTCATGCGACCGTTAATACTTCTTGAGGTACTAACCGACCGATTACTCCTGTGCTTGCTTACTTGGTGTATTTTTCTCGTCTTGCACCACCTCAGGCATAGCAGTGACTCCCAGACCAGTTGGCCTTAGGGCACTAGGTGAAGAAGCACCCTTGCTATACATTTTTCTTGCCTTCGGTGATAACAAAACCAGTGTTTATTTTTCTCACCACTTTATATTTTCTTTATTCATTTTTTTTTATTTCCTTCATACTTTTGGCTTTAAGACAAGATCATTTCAAGGTATCCTCTACTATCCCAGGCTTCAAGACGTGTGTAAGTGCGAATAGCAGGGTATCAACGTTCAAAATGTTTGGCTTTCAGAATAGAAACTATTTTTCAGACTTATTTTTATCCTCAGATTAGTGACGTCCTTCATCTTACTAACCCTTGGGACAACGGCTCATAACTACTTATTACTAGTTCGTATAAGAAAACTTCTAATTTTCTTAGTTTTCTCAAATTTTTCTAATCTCATGGATGTAACTTTTCACTATCTAAACTTTCATTATCTTATTTATATACAAAAAAGTGTAAATATTAAAATTATTTTTATATTTGAAAATTTTTAAATTTTTATGGGTTTTGAAATTTTTTCAATTTTTATAGATTTTTAAAAGAAAATGTTTTGTGCTTATGCAGATGATATGCAAATGATGCAAAAATAAGCACAAACCTCCCCCAAACTTGTTTTCAACAGTGTCCTCACTGTTGCCGACAGCTATATCTACAAAACCAGTAAGTCTGGGAGGGATTATTAGTGGGGGCAAAATATATAAGTGAAGAACTTCCCCCAAACTTATCTTTCACTCACCTTCATTCAAAAGATGATGCAATGATATACTGAACATGAAGGTGAGACGGAGGAATTTTAATCCAAATAAACTGGCTCTTGTAAGAACAAGAGCTCCTCCGTGGGGTCAGTGGAAAAATACGGCTTTAATCTATGTCCATTTACTTTGAAAACAGTGCCGTTTTTAACATCTTCAACTTCTACTGCCCCGTGCGGGTATACAGACCGCACAACAAAAGGTCCCTTCCATCGAGATCGGAGCTTACCCGCGTGAAGGTGTAATCGTGAATCATAAAGAAGGACTTGTTGACCAGGTAAAAATGTTTTCCTTAAAATGCTTTTATCGTGAAAAACCTTAGTCCTATTCTTTGTGATTACAGCATTATCATAAGCTTCATCGCGGAGTTCGCTTAGCTCGTTAAGTTGCAGCTTCCGAAAGTTGCAAGCAAGGTTTAGATCAAAATTTATTTCTTTTATAGCCCACAATGCTTTATGCTCTATCTCGACAGGTAAATGACATGCTTTTCCAAACACTATCCTATATGGAGACATTCCTAGGTCGGTTTTATATGCAGTTCTGAATGCCCAAAGAGCATCCGTCAATTTGGTCGACCAGTCTTTTCTATTTTTAGCAACAGTTTTCTCCAGGATAGGTTTGATTTGTCTGTTTGAGATTTCAGCCTGCCCGCTTGTTTGGGGATGATAGGGTGTAGAAAGTCGGTGGTTGATTGAGTATTTTCGCATCAGAGTCTCGAAAGATCTGTTGCAGAAATGTGTCCCATTATCGCTAATGATAGCGCGTGGGTGTCCAAATCGCGAGAAGATATTCTCTTTCGAGAACTTAATGACAACTTTCCTGTCATTAGTGCGACATGGAATGGCTTCTACCCACTTTGAGACATAATCAACCGCCAGCAATATGTACAGATTCCCAAAGGAGTTGGGAAAAGGACCCATAAAATCTATGCCCCAAACATCAAACATTTCAACAACCAGAATGGGTTGCTGAGGCATTTCATTCCTCTGGGATATTCTACCCGTATACTGACATCGTGTACAGGTTTTGCAATGTTCAAATGCGTCCTTGAATAAGGTCGGCCAGTAAAATCCACATTGCAAAACCTTTTCCGCTGTCTTTCTAGGACCAAAGTGACCCCCACAGGCCTGATCATGACAAAATGAAAGAACACTCTTGAACTCTTCATTCGGGACACACCGGCAAATGATCTGATCAGGACAATATTTAAACAAATAGGGCTCGTCCCAGTAAAAGTGTTTTACTTGGGATAAAAAACGGTATTTGTCCTGTTTTGACCAATCGCTCGGTATAAGTCCCGTGGCATGATAGTTCACAATATCCCTGAACCATGGTTCAGCTGATATACTCAAGAGTTGTTCGTCAGGGAACGAGTCATTAATCGGCAGGGTCACAGGGGAAGAAACGATGCGTGAAAGGTGGTCAGCTACTACGTTTTCACATCCTTTCTTATCTTTGATAACAAGATCAAATTCTTGTAACAGTAGGATCCAACGTATTAGTCGACCTTTTGCATCTTTCTTCGCTAGAAGATGTTTCAAAGCGGAATGGTCAGTATACACAACTATAGGTGAGCCGATTAAGTAAGGCCTGAATTTTTCTAATGCAAATACAACCGCTAAAAGTTCTTTCTCTGTGGTTGTATAATTGATTTGTGCATCATTCAGGGTCTTACTAGCATAGTAAATCACGTGTGGCATCTTTTCGATGTGCTGTCCTAAGACTGCACCTACTGCAAAATCAGATGCGTCACACATCAGCTCAAAGGGGTAGTCCCAATTTGGTGATGATAAAACGGGGGCTGAAGTGAGTGAGTGTTTAAGTGAGTCGAAAGCTGTCTCGCAATCCGAGTCAAAATGGAAGGTCGTATCCTTGGCCAGGAGTAGTGTTAAAGGTCTAGCAATTTTGCTAAAGTCCTTAATGAATCTCCTATAAAAGCCCGCATGGCCAAGGAAAGAGCGAATATCTTTGACGCTTTTGGGATGAGGGAGGTTTTGAATGACATCTACTTTAGCTCTGTCAACCTCAATGCCTTTCTGTGAAATGACATGTCCAAGGACTATTCCTTCTTGGACCATAAAATGGCATTTTTCCCAGTTTAATGTCAAGTTCTTCTCTTTGCAACGAGTAAGAACAGCGTCCAGATTCGCTAGGCAATCAGAAAAAGAGTCTCCAAAAATCGAGAAATCGTCCATAAAGATCTCTAAAAAATTCTCTACCATATCAGAGAATATCCCCATCATACACCGCTGAAAGGTAGCAGGAGCATTGCATAACCCAAAGGGCATGCGACTGTAAGCAAAGGTACCAAAAGGACAAGTAAAAGTGGTTTTATCTTGATCCTTTTTGGCGATGGGGACCTGATTGTAGCCTGAGTATCCGTCCATAAAACAATAATATTCTCGTCCTGCTAAGCGTTCCAGCATCTGATCAATGAATGGTAGAGGAAAATGGTCTTTCCTCGTAGCAGCGTTGAGTTTTCTATAATCGATGCATACACGCCACCCAGTTTGGGCGCGTGTCTGAATCAACTCATTCGCCTCATTTGTGATAACTGTGATGCCGGATTTCTTAGAAACGACATGTATAGGACTCACCCACTGGCTATCGGAGATGGGGTATATAATACCATTATCTAAGCATTTGACGATCTCTTTCATGACGGGATTCAACCGTCTCTGTGGTTCTCGGGTTGGTCTGGCATCATCCATCACATGTATATGATGTTCAACTATCAAGAGACTAATCCCTTTGATGTCCGCCATACTCCAACCAAACGCCTCTTTGGTAGATCTCAATACCGATAAAAGGGCATTCTCTTGCTCTGATGCAAGAGAGGCGGATATGATAACCGGTAATGACTCGTTCTCACCTAGATAAGCATATTTCAGGTGAGAAGGTAAAATTTTGAGATCTAACTCAGGCGGAGAAATGATAGAAGGAAGGGTCATAGATTGATTTTTGGATTTACAAAGAAGCTCAGAGCCTGTGACAGATACAGACTCGGGTGGAGAAAAGTCAGAAGTGCAGGACTCATGTGTAGGTAAAGTGTCCTCACTAAGATCTTGTGCAAAGTCAAACAGAGATGTGGTAATGTCATCGAGATCAGTAAAGCAAAGATCCTCAGCTCCACAACTATCGGGAGCGATCTCATGGACAGAGCACACATCTAAAATATGAGCAGAGGGTTCTGATGGCTGACTTCCAACTTTATAGATGTTTAGTTCAATGGTCATATTTCCAAATGATAAGTTCATTGAACTATTTCTACAGTTTATAACAGCGTTGGAAGTGGCAAGGAAAGGACGACCCAAAATCACCGGAATTTGGCCCCGGGGGTTTGCTACAGGATGTGTGTCGAGCACAATGAAGTCTACAGGGAAAACAAATTCCCCGACCTTTATCAATACATCCTCTAATTCACCCCTTGGTTTGGTGATAGATCGGTCTGCCATCTGGAGAGTGCAATGAGCAGGTTTCAACTCTCCAATCCCTAATTGCTCATAGACAGAATAAGGGAGCAGGTTAACACTTGCGCCAAGGTCTAAAAGAGCACGATTTATGTTTTTACCCCCAATCGAAATCGATATTGTAGGACATCCTGGGTCCTTTCTTTTCTTTGGAAGCTGGGGTATAAAAGCAGTGCTGATATTATTAGACATGAAGACCTTCTTCGGCACTTGAGTCTTCCTCTTCCTAGTGCACAAGTCCTTAAGAATTTTCGCATAAGCGGGGACTTGTTGAATCGCATCTAGGAGAGGGATATTGATGTTAACCTGTTTGAACATTTCTATTATTTTCTCCATATGAGGACTCATTCTATTTGCCCTTAACCGGTTCGGGTAAGGAGCTTTCGCAATAAGCGCAGGGTCCATCACAGGAGAAGGAAAGGGGGGTAGACGAGGTCCCAAAGGAGGTATGGGGACCGTCTGTGGAGAACTATAAGGGTTGGGTGAAGGTGTCGAGCCTAATGGGAAATGGAGAATAGGCTCGCTAGAAGGTGGCTTGGTAGAAGAAGAAGGATCAGAAGGAGAAGTGTGTGGAAAGGTCTCAGCCGGGGTGTTGATATGATTTTCAGTATTATCAATATCTTCCCCGACATTATTATTCAGCACTCTTCCCGATCTCAACGTTGTGATGGCATTTACATTGTAATGCCCAGGATTCTGTAGGGGTTGAGAGGGAAGTTTCCCTTTTTCTCTCGCACTCATTTCGGCTTTAAGTCGTGCGATTTCAGCTTCCATCGTTCTGATACTCTCAGCTTGGGACGCTGAGTTTTTCTTTATCTCACCGACGGAAGATCTAACCTCAGCCGAAACCTCTATGAAATTTGACAAAAGTGATTTCATGGTTTGAGTGAATTGAGAGAAATCGTCAGGACAGGACAACATAGGATTAGACTGTGCAGGAGTGTTGCCCTGGTTTTGGAAATTTTGTGACTGGTAGGGGTGCTGAGTGAGTTGAAGGGGTTGCTGTTGTGGTGGAGGAAGAGCCCTTTGAAAATTATTTGTGTTTGGAACCGTGTTTTGAGATTGTTGTTGGTTCCAAGCAAAATTAGGATGATTCCTCCAACCTTGATTATACGTGGAAGAATATGGATCGTTTCGAGGTCTTTGAAATGCGGCATTAGAATGCCCGTGACCTTGAAACGCAGAGTTTAATGGACATTCTTCCGTTAAATGTGACGGATCAGAACAGCATCCACAAACAGTTTTGGGGAGTGACACTGGGTTTAGGGAGGCTGCTGCAAATTTGTGTTCCATAGCGTCGAGCTTCTTTTGCATTGCTGTCATTTCAGCTCGAACACCTATGGACATAACTATTTGGTGAACACCACCCCTATTCAATGGTTGGGTTCCACTCTCCCACTGTAGTGACTTTTCAGCGAACTCTTCTAAGTATCGCCAAGCTTCCCCATCATCTTTAGTCATAAATGTACCTTGACACATGTTTTCAAGGCTCTGTTTAGTGTTAGGGTTACTGCCCTCATATATGATTCGGCAAAGCTCCCATCTCGGGATGCCGTGATGAGGACATTGAACCAATAGATCCTTGAAACGTTCAAAGTATTTAGAGAATGGTTCAGCAGGGAGCTGGGCAAATTGGTTCAGTTCGCTACGGATTCGAGCTGTCTTTTGGTGTGGGTAAAATTTCTTAAGGAATGCAGCGACGAATTCTTCCCAATTCATAATAGAATGTGCGGTAGTGTTATATAGCCACTTCTCGGCTATATCGCACAAAGTAAATGGAAGAAGTCGTAGACGCATCGCATCCACTGAAAGTTGTGACGTACCCATCATTGCGCATACGTTTTCAAATTTGGTAATGAAAACGTAAGCGTCCTCAGTCTCGAGTCCGTGGTATTTGGGTAAAAGATTGATATACTGGGGCTTAATTTCAAAGTTATCCCCATTGGCTGGGGGTGTGGATAAGCAGGTCGAAAGAGGACCTCTATGTGGATAGCATCTTTCCTGGAGAGAAATGTGGGGTGGATTCTGCGCACCAACGGACGGCGGCAGATTAGGGTTAAAGAAGTTTGATGGATTCGGATCCATCGGTGTGGGTGTGGTAGTAGGTAAAGAAAAGGTAAATGGAGAAATATCGACTTCGGAGTCGATAAAAGGTACGCGGACTAAACGGGCACTAGAATCCCGTGTCCAGCCTATCTTGCACTAAAAAGGGTTAGTACAAGTGGCAGCGTTGACTTATAATTAGGGGTAATGAATGAATGCGGTGCTTGCTTTGAAAAAGGGACGGATTTTGAAAAAATGATGCGACAAAACAAATGCAGCACACAACCCTAGAATCTAGTGGTCACCTAGGTCCGGCTCTAGACCGCTCCTAACTGCCAAAAGACAAGTCGCAGGATAGAATCCTCCACTGCCTCTTTGTCCCCCTGTGGCCGGATAAGTGACAGGTAAGTGGGAAGGTACTCCACTACGTAAGTAGTGGGCCTAATTAAAAACCACTAGCCTTAGACACACTCGCCTTAGGCACCACAAGAAAACGCGGATAAGCAATGAATTACCCACGGCCTTCTCTTGTCCTAATTGAGCGCGACAGTCCTTAGAGTCTTCTCTAGATTTCTTTTAGTTAATGAGGGTAATGCGGATGCAAGTTTTGCGATTTTCGGGGCCTAGGAAGGGTAATGAAGTCCCCACCTAATTTGGATTTGGCCGTGCCCCTTAAATTTCCGTATTAGAATGCAAACAACCAAGAAATCAAAATCACGCACAATTTTAATTTGCAATTTGCGGCGCTGCGATTATTTGCAAAGAATCCTGCAGAAAAGGGTTAATTGGAGCTAAAAGAGGAGAAGGGAGAGAGCAAGAAATCACCTGCAGGCAAAATTTTCCAGAGAACCCCCAACCTAGCCGCGGAACCGCCGCACTTGGTGGGTACTCGCCGCGGAAACGCGCTCCCACAGTGAGATCACTGTACACAATTTCTTCAGGGAGCTTATCTTGGCCCCCTCAGCTCTCTGGTATATTCAAAAAAAAAATTCCACAGCACAGAATGCTCCAGATCACCTTGCAGTCAATCACAACATACGTATAAGAGTTTGTACGAATTTTGATTTCAAGAAGTAAAATGTAATAATTCTTTCAATTCAAACTATAAAATGTAAACGAATTAGCGCGCGATCCCCGGCAACGGCGCCATTTTGATTGATCGTTTTTCCCGTTGTGTAGTATGTAGAAAATTTGTAAAGAACTTCACAACCAAAAAATTATTTTGACCGCAATCAAACTACGGTGTCGGATGTAGTTTGTAGTGAGTGCGGATCGTCCACAGGGATTGCACGATTCGTTTTTATAATATGCTTGAATTGAAAACTTAATTGACAAGAAAAGAAAACATGATTCAAGAATTTATCAATTGATTCAGGTGTCACAATGTTTAATCAAGAATCAAGAACCGATAAACAATCAAGAATTGGGTTTTGATAATATTTTTCCAATCAACAATCAAGAATCTAAAAGAGGCTCGTAGGAATCGATAGGATCGATAGACGTGATGTAATTTAAAGATATCGTGTTCTTGTCCTTCGAAGGATTGATACTAGATTGATGATGATCGACGAGAGTTGGGGCTTTCTCGTGAAACTAGGGTTTCATCCTATAACCCTTGTTCTTTCGTCGATATCATTCCTTTTCTAGCCTCTACCAAATTCAAGAAACGATCATAACTTCCCAATTTCGATCGATGTCAATCAAGAAAGCATCGAAACGAAATGGGTTGTCGTTTCTTGAACTTGCTAGGGTTTACAAAACTCGTAGGAATCAAGAATCGATTAAAGCTATGTTACATCATCATTCTATTATCCGTCTCGACTCCTCAACGAGCGGAGTTTTATTCACACATCACCACACAGAAAAGATTCACAAATTGTAAAGATATCATGATGCAGAATTTAAAGAAAACAAGATAAAAGAATATCACCTTTATTTATCTCAACAATTTTGATTACATTTGCTTCAAGAACTACAAGAAGAAGAATCTAGATCGTTGATCGGGCGTCGCTCGGCTTCGTGAGTCGTGGATCGGCTCGGATCGCTTGCTCCGTTGAAGATCGGCTCCGCTCCTAAAGGTTGTAAGGCTTCTTGCTTAATGGGTACTCGGGATTCTTGATCTTTAATTGGAATTAGGGTTAGGGTTTCCTACAAGCTCTCTCACTAAACTTGTGGAAGAAGGAGATGAAAAGAGAGATAGATTGGGGATAGATTCACTAATTGGATGAATAATTCCCAAGGTTGAATAATGTGGGGATAATGAGCCTAGGGTCTTATTTATAGAGCTCCCAAACCCTAGGTTTAGGTTTGAATTAGAAGTTTCCCTCCCAAAGTTTGTTGAAAGAGTTTGTTAGGAACTAGCTTAGGGTTTAAGCTAGGGTTTAGGGAAAGTTCTAGAATAATAGGCTAATTTAGTGAAGCTCAAAGTGTTTGATGATCTGGTAGAAGTCCCTGGAGTCTTCTGGAAACTGAGATGCATTTCTGAACAGTGGGCCTTGATACAGGAGTTGTGCACCAAAAATGAGGAGATGATCCCCTTGGTCAACCGCGGATCCGCGGCCTTAGCAAGCCCATGCCGCGGATCCGCGGCTCTTTAATGGGGTTGGCCTTTGGGTCTTCTACTGTGTACTTAGACTGCTGTTTAGGGCTTTTTCTGATATGCTGAATTGTGATTGCTCCTTTGGATTAGTACCAGATTTGCATTTAGTGAGTTTACGTATCTTTCGAGCGGTGTAATGTTCGAGCAAGCTTCTCTTTTCCTGCACAGACTTCGAAACACGGGTTGCGACATATAGAAATATTGCGATGCCATGCAATGCAGTCAATTTCCCTAGAAATGCCGGTTTTAAGGTCTAGTATATGTAATCTGATAATCTGTGATAGATTTGCTAATATGTGAAATACGGATACCGAACACTTCTATATGAATGCAAATGATAGGGAAATTGCCGGTTAAAATATGCAATATTTTCGACTGATCACTCATCTAGAAGGCTCTCCTTAACAAACTTTTGGAGGGAAATTCAAATCTCTTTAACAAACTTTTGAAGGGAAAATTCAAATTTGAAATCCTAGATCTAGGGTTTTGAGGTCTATAAAAAGGAGCCTAGATCTAGGGTTAATGGCTGTTCAATTTCTCATCATTCTCTCTTCATCCTCCATCCACAAGTTGAGTGACACGACTTGTGCGAAACCCTAACCTTAATCCAAAGCCAAATTCAGGATACCGAGTACCAAATCAAGCGAGAAGCCTTCAACCTTTTAGGAGCGGAGCCGATCTTCAATCGAGCAAGTGATCCAAGCCGATCCGCGACTCAAGGAGCTGAGCGAAGCCAAATCGACGATCGAGTTCTTCCTCTTGTAATTCTTGAGTGATTGTAACGGAATTGTTGATATAAATAAAAGGTGAAATTCTTTAATCTTGCTTTCTTTAAATTCTTGCATCATGATTCGATCTCAATTTGTAATTGTCGTTCTTGTTATGATGTTCGAGTAAAACTCCGCTCGTAAAGGAGTCGAGACGATCAATAGAATGATGATGTAACAAATCTTAAAACGATTCTTAAGTCCTTCGAGTTTTGTAAACCCTAGCAAATTGAAGAATCGATGACCTAGTTTCGTTGCGATGCTTTCTTGATTGTTATCGCTCAAAATTAGGGATCCACGATCGATTCTTGAATTTACTAGAGGCTAGAATGTGAATGATATCGATGAAGGAACAAGGGATAAATGATGAAACCCTAGTTTCACTAGAAATCCCTAATTCTCGTCGATCATCATCGATCTAATATCAATTCATCGAAGGATAAGAAAACGTAATCGCAAGGTTTCATCACATCTATAGATCCGAGCGATTCCTACGAGCCTCATTTCAATTCTTGATATTTGATTTGGAAAATCAACAAATTCTCAATTCTTGATTCTATCGTTTTCTTGTTATTAGATCTAGATTTTCTAATTCTTGAACTTCAACTATAAATCATGAATTGTTTGTTTTCTTTCCTTTAAAGTTTCAATTCAAACAAAACAAAATATGAACGAATCGCGCAATCCCTGTGGACGATCCGCACTTACTAACGCGCTACATCCGACACCGTTATTGATTGCGGTCAAATATTTTTGGTTGTGATTTCTATTCATTTTCTAAACCGACAACGGAAAATAAAGAATCAATCAAATGGCGTCGTTGCCGGGGATAGTGCGCTAATTGTTCGTATTTTGAAATTTGAGTTGAAAAGTTTATTCCATCTATATTTTTCGATCAAAATTCGCGTAAACACTAATACGAGTTGTTTTGATTTGTTGCGAGGAAATCTGGAATCATTGGAGCTGCGAAAAAAAAATTCAGCAAATTCCAGAGAGCTAAAAAGTTGAACAGGAGCTTGTGCACAAATTTCTGTGCAGTGATCCCAAGATCCCACCGCGTTTCTGCGGCAATAGGAGACTCCCACCGCGTTTCCGCGGCAATAGGAGACTCCCACCGCGTTTCCGCGGCTCCTCTGCTTGATCACTGTGCCAAAATTCTCTGGTATTTTCTATCTTTCTTATCTCCTTCTTAAATCTGCTCCAAATAACAATTTACTGCAGGTTTCTTTGCAAAATTCACAGCGCCGCAAAAAGCAAAATAAATTGTGCGTATTTTGATTTTTGGTTGTTTGCATATTAATACGGAAATTAAGGGGCAAAGACCAAATCCAGATTAGGTGGGGAGTTCATTACCCTTCCTAAGCCCCAAAAATCACAAACTTGCATCCGCATTTACCCTCATTAACTAAAAAATATCTAGAGATGGCTCTAAGGACCGTCGCGCTTACTTAGGACAGAAGAAGGCCGTGGGTAATGCATTGCTTATCCACGTTTCTTTTGTAGTGTCTAAGGCAAGTGTGTCGAAGGCTAGTGGTTACTTAATTAGGCCCACTACTTACGTAGTGGAGAACCTCCCACTTACCTGGCACTTACCTGGCCACAGGAGAGACAAAGAGGCAGTGGAGGATTGATCTTGCGATTTGTCTTTTGGCAGTTAGGTGCGGTCTAGAGTTTTGACCTAGGTGACCACTAGAATTAGGGTTTTTGCTTGTTGCATTTGTTGTGATCGCATCATTTTTTCAAAAAATATCCGTAAATTTTTCAAAACAAACACCAAAACACTTCACTCATTTCCCCTAATTATATCTATGCTGCCACTTGTACTAACCCTTTTTAGTGCAAGATAGGCTGGACACGGGATTCTAGTGCCCGACTTGTCCGCGTTTCACCGATCGACCCAAAAGTCGGTATTTCTACATTTACTTCTTCTTTACCCACCACCACACCCACATCGATGGATCCGTCTCCATCGAACTTCTTTTCCACTACTCTGCCGTCGTCCGTTGGTGCGCAGAATCCACCTCGCATCTCTCTCCAAGAGAGGTGCTATCCAACACGAGATCCCCTTTCCACCTGTCTTTCCATTCCACCAGCCAACGAGGAAAATTTTCAAATAAAACCCGAATACATCAACTTTCTACCAAAATTTCACGGTCTCGAGTCTGAAGACGCATATGTGTTTATCACCAAATTTGAAAATGTATGCGCAATGATGGGTACCTCACAGCTTTCTATGGATGCTATGCGTCTACGTCTTCTCCCATTTACTTTGTGCGATATTGCCGAGAAGTGGCTGTATAACACTACCGCACATTCCTTTTCAAATTGGGAAGAATTCGTCAAACCATTCCTTAAGAAATTCTACCCACATCATAAAACAGCTCGAGTCCGTAGCGAAATCAATCAATTCACCCAGCTTCCAAATGAACCATTTTCAAAATGTCTTGAAAGCTTCAAGGATCTGTTAGTCCAATGTCCACATCATGACATCCCGAGATGGGAACTGTGCCGAATCATTTATGAGGGCATTAATCCTAACACAAGACAGACCCTTGAATCCATGTGTCAAGGCAACTTTATGACTAAAGATGATGGGGAAGCCTGGAAATTCCTAGAAGATTTCGCTGAAAAATCTTTACAGTGGGAGGGTGTGAGTCAATCGTCTAGGGATGGCAATAATATTTCCATAGGAGTTAGAGCTGACATTTCAGCTATGCAAAAGAAACTCGAGACTATGGAAAATAAATTTTTAGCCGTCCTAAATCCAATGTCACTCTCCAAAACTGTATGTGGATGCTGTTCTGATCCTTCTCATCTCACGGAAGAATGTCCACTAAATTCTCCGTTTCAAGGCCACGAGCATACCAATGCCGCATTTCAAAGACCTAGAAACGATCCATTTTCTTCCACATATAATCAGGGTTGGAGGAATCACCCTAACTTTGCTTGGAACCAATCACAATCTCAAAACACGGTTCCAACCCAAAACAATTTCCAAAGGGTCCCTCCACCACAACAGGAACCTCCACTTCAATTGAGTCAGCACCCCTTCCAATCACAAAACTTCCAAAATCCGGCCAACACTTTTGCACCACATGAAAACTCTTTGCAATTGACCGGTACTGATAATACCTCTGCACTAGCACAAACCTTGGATACTTTCATGAAACAATCCATCCAAGGGACGGCAAGTTTGAAATCTTCCGTCGAGAATATGATGAAGATCATTGTCTCTCAAAATGAGAATATCAAAGCGATGGAAGCACAAATTGCACAACTAAAAGCCGAAATGAGTGCAAAAGAGAAAGGGAAACTTCCAGCTCAACCTTTACCCAATCCTGGCAATTCACATCTTGTGAATGCAATCACGTTGAGATCTGGAAGAGTGCTTGACAATCACGTTGGGGAAGAGATTGATGACACTGAAAAATTCTATCGATGATACCCCGGCTGAGACCTTTCCTTCCACTTCTACTTCTAATTCTGACCCCAGTTCTTCTACCCCACCACCTTCTTGCGGGCCTATTCTTCGTTTCCCACAAGGCTCGACACCTCAGCCCATCTCTTCTAGTTCTCCACGGACGATCCCCACTTCTATTTTGGGATCAGGTCCACACACACTTCCTTCTCCTATGATGGACCCAGCGCTTATTGCTAAAGCACCTTATCCTAATCGGTTAAGGGCTAACAAATCGAGTCCACATATGGAGAAGATTATGGACATGTTTAAGCAAGTTAAGATCAACATCCCTCTCCTAGATGCCATCCAACAAGTTCCGTCCTATACGAAAACTCTTAAGAACTTGTGCACTAGGAAGAGGAAGACTCAAGTGCCCAAGAAGATATTCATGGCAAAGACAGTAGACACGGCCTTCCCCCAACAAGTACCGAGGAAACGTAAGGACCCTGGCTGTCCTACTATTTACATTTCTATTGGGGAAAAACACATCAACCGTGCTTTACTAGACCTTGGCGCTAGTGTTAACTTGCTTCCATATTCAGTCTATGAGCAACTAGGTATCGGAGTGTTAAAGCCCTCGAGCATAACTCTCCAGATGGCTGACCGATCAATCACCAAACCTAGGGGTGAACTGGAGGATGTGTTAATAAAAATCGGGGAATTCGTATTCCCTGTGGATTTTATTGTACTTGATACACAGCCTGTAGCGAACCCACGGAATCAAATTCCGGTGATTTTAGGTCACCCCTTTTTGGCCACTTCCAATACTATCATCAACTGTCGTAATGTTTCTATGACCCTATCTTTCGGGAATAGGTCAATAGAGCTGAACATTTACAAGTTGGAAAGTGTACCCTCCGAACCTACTGCTCAGGTCTGTTCTGTCGACTTAATGGATGTCGACAGCAGCGAATTTGATGATCCTCATGATACTGATCTTGACTCTTTTCATACGTTGTTGTTTGACCCAACTATGTATCATACACATACGGACTCTTCCACCGAGATGTCCGGGTCAACAATTAACACTGATTATGAACTGCTTTTAGAGTCTGAAGATCACCCCGCACTTTGTGATGACATTATTTATCGGGGTATAGATGGAACTTTTGAGGAGATCTTCGCTGATGAACTCGCATTTTTGAATAACACGGGTGTTGAGATGAATCATCTCCCAATCAATGAAATTGAACCTCCACCCCTTCTTCTGAACTGTAAAAAGAATGCGAGCAATCCATCACATTCACTGCATCGTCTCTCCAAAATGAGACGCACCCACATTCTATTCCACCACTTACCCTTTCCCCACTTCTTCTTCCACCAACCAGAGCACTGCATTGATAAAATTTTTGAATGGTTGGTGTTAACTTTCGGTCTTTGCAAAACTTGCCATCGACCAATGATTTTTGACCCCCTCATGTGATTTTCAAAGATTAACATTGCATAACTCAAGTTTGGGGGGGCATTTTTTCTGGCTCTTGAAAAGAAAATTTTTACAAAATGATGAGCCAAAAATAAGTTTGGGGGAGGTTCTTCACTTAAATATTTTGCCCCCACTAATAAATTCCTCCCAAGCTTACAGGTTTTTCGAGATTTAGCAGATGGCAACAATGAGGACACTGTTGAAAATAAGTTTGGGGGAGGTTTGTGCTTATTTTTGCATCAATTGCATATCATTTGCATAAGCACAAAACATTTCTTTTAAAACCTATAAAAATTTAAAATTTTCAAAACCCATAATAACTTAAAAATTTTCAAAATATAAAAATATTTTAATATTTAACATTTTTCGTACATAAATAAGATAATAAAAGTTTAGATAGTGAAAAATTACATCCATGAGATTGGAAAAATTTAAGAAAACTAAGAAAATTAGAAGTTTTCTTATACGAACTAGTAATAAGTAGTTATGAGCCGTTGTCCTAAGGGTTAGTAAGATGAAGGACGTCACTAATCTGAGGATAAAAATAAGTCTGAAAAATAGTTCCTATTCTGGAAGCCAAACATTTTTGAACGTTGATACCCTGCTATTCGCACTTACACACGTCTTGAAGCCCGGGATAGTAGAGGATACCTTGAAATGCTCTTTTCTTAAAGCCAAAAGTATGAAGGAAATAAAAAATGAAGAAAATATAAAGTGGTGAGAAAAATCAACACTGGTTTTGTTATCGCCAAGGCAGCAATAAAAAAATATAGCGAGGGTGCCTCTTCACCTAGTGCCCTAAGGCCAACTGGTCTGGGAGTCACTGGTAAGCCTTAGGTGGTGCAAGACGAAGAAAATACACCAAATAAGTAAGCACATGAGTAATCGGTCGGTTAGTACTTCAAGAAGTATTAACGGTCGCATGAAAGTGTGTAAGCAATCTCATCTAAATATTCATTAATTAAAAAGTACTGAGGCTGATGGGCAAGAGTATGATAGCTTGAATTGAATTCTCCGAGTGTAGGGATGTCTTTACACACACGCAGGGTTATATGATCGATATTTGGAAGAAAGATAGGAATGAAGAATAAGACGATGTTTTATTGAGGGAGGACGTGATTTCTGACATCTTTTCATGACTATTAAGATAGGGCTCATGACAACCGAAAAGCTGACTTAGTTGGAAACCCTAATTTTCAAGGCTTTTCTTTTACAATTCTTTTCTTTAAATGTAATATTCATGATCTTCCTTTTATTATTGGATTTTGTGGGTGCAATCCGCTGAAAACACTCAGGAGACAACACTCCTCCTACTAGGGACACCTAGAGGTTTAAAGGCTTGTTGCACGTGCTCAATGCAATCGTGTTGCCTACGAAAGTGTGCTAGTTAGTTTTTCTCTTTCTTTATTTTCTCCTTCTCTTTTTAATAAAACAGTTCGCTCGAGACGATCGAAAATAAGTTTGGGGGAATTTGATCAGTTGAAAATACTGCATTTTTAACACGGCAATTTCCCTATCATTTGCACTCATCTAGAAGTGTTCGGCATTCATATAGCACATATTAGCAAAACAGTCCTGAAATACCGGATTGCATGTGTTAGACTTTAAAACCGACATTTATGAAGGAAATTGACTGTTTATCATGGTATCGCATCATCCCTGTATTGCGCAACACTTGTTTCGAGATCTGTGCACGAGATTTCAGGGACCGAGCCAAAATTATCGAAGAGCTGATCAAAATTGCGCCAAGTCTATTATTTTTGATCTGGCATGAATACAGAGGGAATTACACAATTTAACATATCATACAAAGGCCCAAATGTCAGCCCAAGGCCACAGTTGAAGACACAAGCCCTGAAGCTTCAATAGAGCCACGGTTCCGCGGCGGGAGCCCGCTTGCGCCGCGGAACCGCAGCGGCTTGGTGGCGCCAATTGCTCAACTTTTGCCACGTGCCTATCTCTAACGGTCCAAGCTTCTAGAAGACTCCCGATTCTCCATGTGGCTCATCTAGAAGGCTCTCCTTAACAAACTTTTGGAGGGAAATTCAAATCTCTTTAACAAACTTTTGGAGGGAAAATTCAAATTTGAAATCCTAGATCTAGGGTTTTGAGGTCTATAAAAAGGACCATAGATCTAGGGTTAATGGTTGTTCAATTTCTCATCATTCTCTCTTCATCTTCCATCCACAAGTTGAGTGACACGACTTGTGCGAAACCCTAACCCTAATCCAAAGCCAAATTCAAGATACCGAGTACCAAATCAAGCGAGAAGCCTTCAACCTTTTAGGAGCAGAGCCGATCTTCAATCGAGCAAGTGATCCAAGCCGATCCGCGACTCAAGGAGCCGAGCGAAGCCAAATCGACGATCGAGTTCTTCCTCTTGTAGTTCTTAAGTGATTGTAACGGAATTGTTGATATAAATAAAAGGTGAAATTCTTTAATCTTGCTTTCTTTAAATTCTTGCATCATGATTCGATATCAATTTGTAATTGTCGTTCTTGTTATGATGTTCGAGTAAAACTCCGCTCGTAAAGGAGTCGAGACGATCAATAGAATGATGATGTAACAAATCTTAAAACGATTCTTAAGTCCTTCGAGTTTTGTAAACCCTAGCAAATTGAAGAATCGATGACCTAGTTTCGTTGCGATGCTTTCTTGATTGTTATCGCTCGAAATTAGGGATCCACGATCGATTCTTGAATTTACTAGAGGCTAGAATGTGAATGATATCGACGAAGGAACAAGGGATAAATGATGAAACCCTAGTTTCACTAGAAATCCCTAATTCTCGTCGATCATCATCGATCTAGTATCAATTCATCGAAGGATAAGAAAACGTAATCGCAAGGTTTCATCACATCTATAGATCCGATCGATTCCTACGAGCCTCATTTCAATTCTTGATATTTGGTTTGGAAAATCAACAAATTCTCAATTCTTGATTCTATCATTTTCTTGTTATTAGATCTAGATTTTCTAATTCTTGAACTTCAACTATAAATCATGAATTGTTTGTTTTCTTTCCTTTAAAGTTTCAATTCAAACAAAACAAAATACGAACGAATCGCGCAATCCCTGTGGACGATCCGCACTTACTAACGCGCTACATCCGACACCGTTATTGATTGCGGTCAAATATTTTTTGTTGTGATTTCTATTCATTTTCTAAACTGACAACGGAAAATAAAGAATCAATCAATGACCCAACTAGCTTCGAGCAGGCCATCACGAGTGGGGACTCAGTGAAATGGCTGGATGCAATGCGGTCCAAGATGGAATCCATGTACAACAACAAAGTATGGACTTTGGAAGATGCTCCTGAAGGGGTAAAACCCATCGGGAGCAAGTAGATCTTCAAGAAAAAACTTGGTGTAGATGGGAAAGTGGAGACTTTCAATGCTAGACTTGTTGCAAAGGGTTTTCGTCAAAGACCAGGTGTGGACTATGACGAAACCTTTTCTTCAGTGGCTATGCTTAAATCCATCCAGATCATGCTTGCCATCGCTGCATATCATGACTACAAAATCTGGTAAATGGATGTTAAGACCGCCTTTCTAAACGGTGATTTAGAAGAGAACGTGTACATGATTCAGCCAGAGGGCTTCGTAGCTAGTGGGAGCAGCGGGAAGGTGTGCAAGCTGCTTAAATCCATTTATGGATTAAAGCAAGCATCGCGGAGTTGGAACATCTTCTTTGACGTCGTTATCAAAGAGTTTGATTTCGTCAAAAACGTAGATGAACCTTGTATCTACAAGAAGGTGGCAGAGAGTAAGGTTGTCTTCCTCGTATTGTACGTGGACGACATACTCTTGATAGGAAATGGCATTCCTATGCTGCAATCGGTCAAGCTCTTCTTATCACAATGATTCTCAATGAAAGATCTAGGTGATTCCTCCTGCATATTGGGAATTATGATCTATAGAGATAGATCTAAAAGGATATTGGGATTGTCCCAATCCAGGTACATTGACACCATACTAAAGAGGTTTAGAATGGAAGAATCCAAGCGTGGGAACTTACCTACGATCTCTGGACTCACTCTCTCCAAAGAGATGTCTCCCAAGACTGATTTGGAAAGAGCTCGCATGCAAGGGATATTCTATGCTTCGGCAGTAGGCTCTATCATGTATGCGATGCTATGTACCAGACCCGATGTAGCACACTCACTAAGTGTAGTGAGTAGGTAACAAGCTGATCCTGGAGAGAGTCACTGGACAGCTATAAAGAGCATTCTCAAGTACTTGCGAAGGACTAAAGAGATGCTCTTGGTATATGGTAACGGAGAACTCCAAGTGGAGTCCTTTACCTATTCGAGCTTCCAGAGTGATAAGGACGACTCTAAGTCGCACTATGGATTTGTCTTTACCCTTTACGGAGGGGCAGTTAACTGGAAGAGTTTCAAGCAGGAAACCGTGGCGGACTCGACGATGGAGGCTGAATACATCGCTGCCAACGATGCTGCCAAAGAGGCTGTCTGGATCAAGAAGTTCATTACTTAACTTGGAGTGGTTCCATCCATTGAACATCCAATAACTTTGTATTGTGATAACAATGGAGCGGTGGCTTTGGCCAAGGAACCCAGGACCCATCAGCGATCCAGGAATATTCTGAGGCGGTATCACCTGATCCGGGAGATAGTTGATCGCCGGGAGATCGAGGTCAGGAGGGTTGACACGAAGAACAACACAGCAGATCCACTCACGAAGGCCATTCCCCAGATACAGTTTGAGAGACTCTTCGGGATGCTTGGTATGCGATACTAAAGCAGCTGGCCCTAGTGCAAGTGGGAGATTGTTAGTTGTATGTATGCCCTAGAGGCCAGTATTGTACAGATGATGTATATTATATTGGATGCTTGGACATATATAGAGAGGACTTTCTTGCTCGATATGATAGTATGTTATTTGGTTGCTCTTATCTTAACATGTATACTTGTCTCTTGATATTGTCTTATAGTTACATGTTGGTAAAGCCCTTAAGATGTGTACTTGACTACCTGGAATATGATGCAGATCATACTAGTGGGGTCATGGTAGTCCATAAGTACATCCTTTAATGTTCCTAGTCGTAGGTGTATTAAGACAGGGCATCGATATACCAGAGTAGACTAGCGTATACGCTTCTCGACCCATGAGATGGGCGATGGATGATCCCATATCCATTGGTGTTTGACATCAGAGATGGTATACGGGTGCTCAGTGGAGACTGGGTACACTGGACAGACTCGCCGAGAACTCCCAGATGGTATTATACCTCACGTCAGATGGCAGTTCTCTGGTGACACTTGTGCAGGTTAGTCTGTAGACCCGAGATCGTCATAGAGTCTTGTGTGATTCCCATTGTGCTTTGATTTCCACCTTACCACGTCCAAGAGGGCGTGCAAAATGGTGGTTTTTGGGTACAGTTCGAGTCACATGGAGGCAATGAGCGATAGGAGGGGTTTCGTCTCTCCCGGTATTGGGGGTTGATGTTGCCCTGTGCTCGATTGGCCATAACAGGAAAGTCCCTGGCCAGGGCTGATTTAGAGATTTACTGGTAAGAGTTACCAGTAGTTTCTCGACCCGTTATGAGCCTCATATCGGCATGACTTATTGGTTATTGGGGTCTGACGTTTAGCACCCCTAGACTTGATATGCGACATATCAGACGAGGAGACCGGACTGTACGGGAAGTGTTACCGTTTGGCTTTTACAGGAGTTGGAGCGGGCTTGCTTGCTGGTCTTCTGATCGCTCAATACCCGGGTAGCCGTTACGTCCAGCTAGTACCGCTGACGGCTTGTGGGTGCTTGATGTGATCATCACCTACTACCGGCGAGTCTTTAGAGTCCTACATAGAGGTTTTACTGGCTCAGGCAAAACGAAATAGGAGCACGTATGTGATATGTGCGGGACCGAGAATAATGCATGTATGTGATACCGTATTTCTATTCTCGCGACTTTTAGTATCGGTCGGTTATATGTGATATAGCCGAGTTATCGAATCAAGTGTTGATTCGATAAGTCGATGCATTGAATGTTAGTCGGTTATATGAGATATAACCGGATTATTAAGTCAAGTGTTGATTTAATAATTTAGTGTATAATTGTATATATGATATACTAATTTACATTAACTAACATTTGTTCACTTAAGGATTTTTCTCACATGTGCACAACTTTAGTATATATGAGATATATATTAAAATGTGTTATCATATTGTATCATGGTTGATGATACATCATACATGGGTGCGCAAGACATACACCATTCTATTTTAAATGTTGGTTAATAATTATATAAGGTAATTACAAATTAGTGGAGCTTTTGTCACAAGCATGAAGCTTGTAGAAGCTTATGGATGCTTTGACAAAGTCCACTAACTTTATTTTACTTTAGATTTTTATTAACCTAACCATTTAGGATTAGCCATGGTAATGTCTCTACATGAGTTAGTATATGATACTCACTCACCATGGTTAGCTCACTCACTTGATCATTATCCTCATCTTTTCTTTTGTTCATCTTCTTCTTCTTCTTTGAACAAAAGAAAAGCTTGCTAGGGTTTTAAAACGAGAGTGAAACATTGTGAGAAATAAAATTCTAAAGAGAACCCACTTCCTATTTCTCCATCCTCTACTAGACTAGCACTTTTGTTTAGGGTGTTTGTGTTAGTGTATATGCCCTAGAGGCCATTACTGTATCATACTAGTTTGTATATTACTTAATGGATGCTTGGGATATTCACCTTGTATATACAATCTTGCTCAAAATAGTAGTATGCTACTTGGTTTGTTTCTACTTCAATGTGTACATGTGTTTATTTTGTATATCGCCTATACACATTAGTAGAGCCCTTAGGATCTTTGCTTGATTACCAGCGATGTGATGGCCGTCACACTAGTGGGGCTGGGTAATCTATAAGCACATCCTTATGCAGGTCCCTGGTCGCAGGACTATCGAGACAGGGCATCGATACTCCGGAGTAGACCAGCGCATGCGCTTCTCATCCCAGTGTGGAAGACGGTCTGTCCCACAGCCGTCAGTACGTCGTACTTGAGATAGTATGCGGGTGCTCGTTAGGTTACGGGTACACTGGACAGGACTCGTCGGGAACTGACTAGTTGGTATTATACCTATCGTCAGTTATCAGTTCCCAGGTGACATGAGTACAGCTTAGTCCGCTGACTTGACACTGTCACCTCGCCTCGAGTGTGTTCCCACTGTACTTTGATCACTACCCTACCACGGCTCAAAGGAGTCGTGCAAACAGGTAGTGGTTGGGTGCAGTCCCGAAGCACTTGGAGGCAGTGACGGTTAGACAGGATTCGTCTCTCCCGGTATTGGGGGTTGACATCGCGCTGTGTCTAGGAGAGCCATTACACGAGTAGTCCCTGGCCAGGGCAAACGAGATATACTGGTAGGTTTCCAGTGTTATCTCAGGGTGTTTTGGGCTTCGCTCCGGCACGACTTGTACCGCTATTGGGGGACTGACGTTTACCGCCCCCTAGGCCCGCCATGCGATGTATCAGACGAACAGACCGGACTGTACGGAGAATGTCACACTCAGGCTCAGTAGGAGTTCAGATGGGTTTCACCTCGTCGGTCTTCTTGTCGGCATTACCTGGGGACCGTTACGCACAGCTAGTGCCGCTTGCGGTCTGTGGTTAAACCCACTGCCAGCGTAGTGTCGAGTCTTTAGAGTCCCACACAGAAAGCTTTTCGCCTTTAGGCAAAAGAGTAGAGGTCGCATGGTATTGCGACAGGTCGCGTGGTTATGCGACAGGGTTCGGTCACATCCGTGCACTTGTGCACGTGTAGTGTCCGGACAGTTTACACTAGCGGGCTTTGGTTTAAGCCAGATCCTAGTGTACCTTATGGGATTGGATTTATCCAGTTTGCATTCGTGTTCCTCGGAACGCGGATGCGGGTGTGTATGCACAGTTGACAGGGAGGCACAGACAGCGGATTCTCATTAGGGTTGTTGACAGTTGACCGTTGACTTTTTGACTTTTTGCTCAACCCTAATGAGAATATGATATATGATTAACTATTATTTTAATTAAGTATTATGGTGATATGGTTGTTGACTTGTTGACTTTTGTTGACTTGTTGACTTTGTTGACTTGTTGACTTTTGTTGACTTGTTGACCGGTTGACTAGGCTTGACTAGTTGACCATCATGATAACCATGGTTATCATTTCATGCCAAAGACTTTTTCTTGCTTGCTCATTTGAGTAAAATGAGTGCATGACATGATAAGGTTATGGTTGCTTCTAACCATCACATAAGACTTTTTTTGATATGATGAGTTATGATCACTTTGGATTATGAGAGGGTGAAAGACAAAAGAGTTGCTCATTCTTTCTTGCTCATTCTCTCTCTTGTTCTTGAGCTCTCCTCTTGCTCTCACCCTCAACCTCTTGCTCCCTCTCTTGATCTATGTTTCTCTTGTCTCATGAGTTGAGAATCAAGAACCATAGATAAAATCCCATTCTAAATCATCTCTACTCATTCTAGTTCACTAGGTTTGGCAAACCAAGTGAACTAGTTTCTTCAAAGAACGAAGAAGGAGCTAAAGGTTGGAGCTTTCAAGTGGATCTATCTTCGGCGTACGGAGACAACGAGAAGGAGCCATCGAACCACCATCGGAGCTTGAAGAGAAGGAGTTCAAGTTTAGGTATAACCATCTTCATCCGAGTAGCTAAATATCTTTAGCTTAGTATGCTAGTTTTAGTTTAGGTAAAGATCCCGACCTAGCTTAGTCCATGTTGCCTCTTGCGTTAAAATTTTGATTTTATACCGTTTCCGCCTCCCCGTAAGAACCGGGGGTCGCAACGTGGACTTACAGTGGTATCAGAGCCTAACTAAACTTAAACTAGCTTGGTAGTGAAGTGTAACGAAGTTCGGAACCGGAAAAATCCAAAAACCAAACTTTTACAAAAACTGAGTTTCTGTTGAATTTTTTTTGGCTCAAAATGCAAAACGTTACACTTGTAAATTCGGCTCAGGGTTTTGTGTGAACACCCAAGAAAAACGTTGCCCTAATTCGTTCAAACCGCCGCGCTTCCGCCGCACGAGGTAGGCATGTGCCGCGGAAGCGCCGCGGTTTGTCGTCTTCTCTGCATCGTTTTTCGTGCAGTGTGTGTCTGTGTTGGTTTTGGGATTTTTGGAATATATTATATGTGCCCAGATTTTCCAGAAAAGAAATTTCCTTTTGGGGTCCTATAATTCCGTATTTTTTCCGAACTTCACTGCACTTTGACTTTGATGGTTATATCTGTGATGTTTGCATGTATTGAACGTCGGCTAATCGCTATAAGTCGATTAGTCGGGGTTATACATGATCTGTAATGTGCTGGAATGTGTATATAAATATGTTGGATTGTCGCGGGCGAATAGCCGGGGGTTGTGAGACGAGAGTTTTCTTTTCTTGCAATTCATGTAAATCTGTAAATTGATGTAATAATTATTTGTATGGCCGCACAACCGGGAAGGGGTTGTAGCCGTCATTGTATAATTTCTTTTTACTGTTTTTGCTCCTAGGATAGACCCATGGAGGGGTGCACAAACTACCGGGTATGCCGAAGTGTCGAGTGGCCTACTCATGGAGATGAGGGAGGTTGCTACGCTTCGGGTACTTGGCGGGTAGTTTGCCGCACCCGTAGGGGTCTTGGGTGGGGTTTTGGCTATTCACCGCGACCGTGTTATCTGTTTTTGTTACAGGCTCGTACAAATTACAGATTGCTAGTATATCCAATGTATTTATCTGTGATCTGAAATGTTTATCATTGCAGTATATCTATATATGATATTATTTAGGCGTTGCTTATGTTTTACAGACGCGCTAGCCCAGCCCCCGCTCTGTCGTTAGTTAAGTAACCTAACGGGTAATGACGGGGCCCCGTGGCGAATGCGAATGGCATAAGCGTACGTCATATTTTGGTTGTTTTCTGCAATGGTAGGATTAAATGATGGGACGCATTAAAAAAACTAATGCAAGAATATCACGCATTAAAAGAACTAATGCAAGATAATAAACCAAGTTAAAGTCGTTGGAACACTTTCGAAAAACCACTCGGTTCTTTTCAAAACAAACTTTTAAAATACGGAGTTTGAGCCACTCCATTTAAAAGCTATCTCGTTCCATCGACCAAATCAAGTTCACTACGTTCACGGTTTTGCCAAAACCATCCGTAGCCCTCCATCATTTCAGTTAAATATTCGGTAGTATTCAAGCTATGTATTTTGACCTCACGCCAAGGCATAGTGATTGGTAGCTGCCGGATATTTATCTGTTGCATAGATAGAATGCGTTGGTTTGAGACAGTCGTACTGCCATTTTGGCCTACGTCAAGGGTATGTACGGGTGGGTTCAAATTAACCTGGATAATGATGGGACGAACTTGACATGTGACTTATGACATTTTGACCTCACGCCAAGGTCATAAGAGCATGGGGCAAAAATCCACATCGGGAGTTTCATAAGTACTGAAACTTGCTAGATTTGCATACCATTTGGAGTGTGATGATTCTGGTAGGATTCCTTCAGTTTCGTCACGCGATGATATTTGGATCCCGATCCTACTGTGAGTATATGCTACTCCTCGGGAAATTTCTCACTTAACGATCAATGGTATAAACCTAGTAGGTGCCTAGAAAGGTGTTAGCGGGGCTACGCCCCCAGGGAAAAGAGGTTCTTTAATTAAGGAACTTCGCGAAAGCGTTGGAAAACCTCCCTCGAAGTACCGACACCGGCCTGGCTGAACGGTTAAGCAAGTATTGTACGGTGGGATTAATCCTGACTAATTCTTCCTTTATGGTTTGAGGAGGGATTCGAGAAACAGTGGGAGCCATCCTGTTTAGAAAAATTAAAAACCACTCTAAACTTGCAAGAGCATCATGCTGAGTGTTTCTTCTTCTCTCTCCTAATTGCAGCGACCAATCAACATGATTGGACTTAAGTTACTCCTAGATAAAAACAAACTGACAGGGCCAAACTACAAAGATTGGCTCAGGAATGTCAAGATAGCAATCACTTATGACAAGCTGGGGTATCTTCTTACCACCAAAGCTCCCCCTGTCCCTGGTCCAACTTCCAGTGTCGCGGATAAGGAAATCCGCAAGACTTGGGAGATTGATAGCGCGAAGGCCAAGTGCCTCCTGCTTGCCTCGATGGACAACGAACATCAGAGGAGGCATGAGAATATGGACATGGAGTCCATATTGCTCCATACAAAAGAACTGTATGGAGAGCAATCACGTATCGCAAGATACGAAGCGTCGAAAAAGTTATTTTCGACAAGAATGGTCGTCGGATCATCAGTAGCCGAGCACGTGCTAAAGATGATCGGCTTCATTGAGGAGCTCGCTGACCTAGGGATCACATTGGAGAGTGAGCTATATACGGATATAGTTCTCCAGTCCCTTCCTTCCACTTACGCCCAGTTTATACTGAACTTCAACTTACAAGAAAAAGAGGTTGAACTTTCAGAGCTCCTCAACATGCTGAGGAGCGCAGAGGGCACCCTACAGAAAAGTAGGGATACATCCACTTTGTTTGTAGGAGGATCATCTTCTTCTAGGTCCAAGGCGAAAGCCAAGGGAAAGAAGAAGAAGGCCCCCGCCAAACCAAGGGGCGGTGTTAGTAAAGTGGATACGAAGGGAAAAGCAAAAGCAACAAAGATAGCGGGGAAGCTTGTGGATAAGGAAGAATGCTTCTATTGTCATAAGAAAGGACATTGGAAGAATGATTGCAGGGCCTGGAAGGCCAGAACACAGGAATTGAAGCAGGTTGCAGCTTCAGCTTCAGGTGTGTATGTTATTGAAAACTGTCTTTCAATAAACTCTACTTCCTGGGTATTGGATACCGGATCAGGATCTCATATCTGTAATTCTTTGCAGGCGTTGAGAAACCGTAGGGTTTTGAAGGCAGGTGACATGACCCTCAGAGTTGCAAACGGAGCTAGCATGGATGCTAAAGCCGTGGGGGACTATCACCTGGGAATGTCAGATGGACATGTTT
This sequence comes from Agapanthus africanus, assembly GCA_030015575.1. Classification (NCBI taxonomy): domain Eukaryota; kingdom Viridiplantae; phylum Streptophyta; class Magnoliopsida; order Asparagales; family Amaryllidaceae; genus Agapanthus; species Agapanthus africanus. The sequence continues at coordinate 173,504,706 of JASDDO010000029.1, forward strand.
TGGTTTTGCGTAATTGCTTTTTTGTACCCAACGCAACTTGTAATATCATTTCTGTATCTTTAGTTTCTAAAGAAGGTTATGAATTTGCGTTTGTAAGTAATGTTGTAAACATTCACCTTAATCAAGTTCTGATTGGGTCAGGTACATTGAGTAATGGTATATACGTGTTAAACCAACCACAGATTTTCAACGTCCAGAATACACACAAAAGAAAGTCTCCAGAACTAAATCAGACTTTCTTATGGCATTGTAGATTGGGTCACATCAATGAGAGAAGGTTGACTAAGTTACATACAGAAGGATATTTGAATACGTTCGAATATCAATCGTATGCCACTTGTCAATCTTGTCTCAAAGGAAAGATGACAAAGACTCCGTTTACTGGACAAGGAGTAAGAGCGAGCGAGCTCTTGGGACTCGTACACAGTGACGTGTGCGGTCCAATGTCTACACATGCCCGAAGCGGACATTCTTACTTCATTACTTTTACGGATGACTTCTCAAGGTACGGTTATGTCTTCTTAATGAAACATAAGTCCGAGGCCTTTGGAAAATTCCAGGAGTATAAGAATGAAGTAGAGAAACAGACCGGCAAAAGTATTAAGATTCTAAGATCGGATCGAGGTAGAGAATACTTAAGTGCCGAGTTCCTGGACTATTTAAAAGAGAACGGAATTCTCTCTCAGCTTACTCCTCCATACACCCCGCAACATAATGGTGTATCGGAGAGACGGAACCGCACCCTATTGGATATGGTGCGGTCCATGATGAGTAACGCTGAGTTACCGCGATCGTTCTGGGGGTATGTGCTAGAATCAGCTGCATACCTTTTGAACCGAGTTCCGACTAAGACTGTGCCTACCACCCCATATGAAATGTGGAGTGGGAAGAAACCCTATCTTCAATATCTGAAGATCTGGGGATGTCCAGCTTTTGTCAAAAAGCAGCATGCGGACAAACTCGAGGCACGCTCAGTACTGTGCAAGTTTGTGGGATACCCAAAGAACACCAGGGGGTATCTTTTCTACTACGCAGAGGAACAAAAAGTCCTTGTTTCTCGTAATGCCCACTTTCTAGAACACCAGTTCTTGGAAAAGGAAATTAGTGGGAGCGCAGTAGAACTGGAAGAAATTCCAGAACCACAGACTATTACTGAAAGGTTAGTGGAACCAGAGGGTTCAACAGAACAGGACATTCCTACGCCGCTCCGCAGGAGTAGTAGGCAGTCTCATCCGCCCGAGAGATACTGCGGTTTTCTCATAGACGGGGATAGAGAGGATTGCATCATAGATTATGATGAGCCTACTAGCTTCCAGCAGGCCGTTCAGAGCGTTGACTCAGTGAAATGGCTGGATGCAATGCGGACCGAAATGGAGTCCATGTACACCAACAAGGTATGGACGTTGGACATTGCTCCAGACGGGGTAAAACCCGTAGGATGCAAGTGGATCTTCAAAAGGAAGATTGGTGTAGATGGACAGGTTGAGACCTATAAAGCTAGGCTGGTAGCAAAGGGTTTTCGTCAAAGACCTGGCTTGGACTACGACGAAACCTTTTCTCCAGTAGCCATGCTGAAATCCATACGGATCCTTCTTGCCATTGCTGCCTTCCACGATTATGAGATCTGGCAAATGGACGTAAAGACAGCTTTTCTAAATGGAAATTTAGAGGAGTGTGTCTATATGGACCAGCCGGAGGGTTTCATTCAGAGTGGGAGCAGCGGAAAGGTGTGCAAGTTGCTTAAGTCCATCTATGGACTAAAGCAGGCGTCGCGGAGTTGGAACATCTGCTTTGATGAGACGGTCAAGGAATTTGGCTTTATCAAAAATCCAGATGAACCATGCATCTATAGTAGATTTGTAGCGAGAACTGTAGTATTCCTCGTTTTATACGTGGATGACATTCTCTTAATAGGAAATGACATTCCTATGCTACAATCTGTCAAGGGGTTCTTGTCACACAGGTTCTCCATGAAAGACCTGGGTGATGCCTCATACATTCTGGGTATCCGGATCTACCGTGACAGATCCAAGAGGATATTAGGACTTTCTCAGTCCAGGTACATCGACACCATACTGAAGAGATTCAGTATGGAAGATTCCAAGCGCGGTAACCTACCGGCTTGTCACGGGATCACCCTCTCTAAAGAGATGTCTCCCAAGACTGATTTGGAGAGGGATCGCATGTCTATTATACCCTACGCTTCTGCGGTAGGCTCTATAATGTATGCGATGTTGTGTACCAGACCGGATGTAGCTTATGCACTGAGTGTGGTAAGCCGGTATCAGTCAAACCCTGGGGAGAAACACTGGATAGCGGTAAAGAACATTCTCAAGTACCTGAGAAGGACTAAGGAGATGTTCTTGGTGTATGGCGGAAAAGACCTCCAGATCGAGGCCTTTGCTGACTCTAGCTTCCAGAGTGACAAGGATGATTCCAAGTCCATGTCGGGTTTTGTCTTTACCCTCAATGGAGGGGCGGTGTGTTGGAAGAGTTCCAAACAGGAAACCGTTGCAGACTCGACGATGGAAGCGGAATACATCGCTGCATCTGATGCCGCAAAAGAAGCTGTCTGGATGAGGAAGTTCTTGAAAGAACTTCAGGTGGTTCCGTCCATTGTTGATCCAATACCTCTGTATTGCGACAACAACGGGGCTATAGCTTTAGCGAAGGAACCCAGGTCCCATCAGAGATCCAGGCACATCTTGAGGCGGTATCACCTGATCAGGGAGATCGTGGATCGCCAGGAGATCGAGGTTCGGAGAGTCGCTTCAGAAGACAACACTGCAGATCCATTCACCAAGGCCTTGCCCCAGACTCAGTTCGAGCGGCTGATCGAGATGATAGGTCTTCGATACGCCAGTACATGGCCTTAGTGCAAGTGGGAGATTGTTAGTGTATATGCCCTAGAGGCCATTACTGTATCATACTAGTTTGTATATTACTTAATGGATGCTTGGGATATTCACCTTGTATATACAATCTTGCTCAAAATAGTAGTATGCTACTTGGTTTGTTTCTACTTCAATGTGTACATGTGTTTATTTTGTATATCGCCTATACACATTAGTAGAGCCCTTAGGATCTTTGCTTGATTACCAGCGATGTGATGGCCGTCACACTAGTGGGGCTGGGTAATCTATAAGCACATCCTTATGCAGGTCCCTGGTCGCAGGACTATCGAGACAGGGCATCGATACTCCGGAGTAGACCAGCGCATGCGCTTCTCATCCCAGTGTGGGAGACGGTCTGTCCCACAGCCGTCAGTACGTCGTACTTGAGATAGTATGCGGGTGCTCGTTAGGTTACGGGTACACTGGACAGGACTCGTCGGGAACTGACTAGTTGGTATTATACCTATCGTCAGTTATCAGTTCCCAGGTGACATGAGTACAGCTTAGTCCGCTGACTTGACACTGTCACCTCGCCTCGAGTGTGTTCCCATTGTACTTTGATCACTACCCTACCACGGCTCAAAGGAGTCGTGCAAACAGGTAGTGGTTGGGTGCAGTCCCGAAGCACTTGGAGGCAGTGACGGTTAGACCAGGATTCGTCTCTCCCGGTATTGGGGGTTGACATCGCGCTGTGTCTAGGAGAGCCATTACACGAGTAGTCCCTGGCCAGGGCAAACGAGATATACTGGTAGGTTTCCAGTGTTATCTCAGGGTGTTTTGGGCTTCGCTCCCGGCACGACTTGTACCGCTATTGGGGGACTGACGTTTTACCGCCCCCTAGGCCCGCCATGCGATGTATCAGACGAACAGACCGGACTGTACGGAGAATGTCACACTCAGGCTCAGTAGGAGTTCAGATGGGTTTTCGCCTCGTCGGTCTTCTTGTCGGCATTACCTGGGGACCGTTACGCACAGCTAGTGCCCGCTTGCGGTCTGTGGTTAAAACCCACTGCCAGCGTAGTGTCGAGTCCTTTAGAGTCCCCACACAGAAAGCTTTTCCGCCTTTAGGCAAAAGAGTAGAGGTCGCATGGTATTGCGACAGGTCGCGTGGTTATGCGACAGGGTTCGGTCACATCCGTGCACTTGTGCACGTGTAGTGTCCGGACAGTTTACACTAGCGGGCTTTGGTTTAAGCCAGATCCTAGTGTACCTTATGGGATTGGATTTATCCAGTTTGCATTCGTGTTCCTCGGAACGCGGATGCGGGGTGTGTATGCACGGTTGACAGGGAGGCACAGACAGCGGATTCTCATTAGGGGTTGTTGACAGTTGACCGTTGACTTTTTTGACTTTTTGCTCAACCCTAATGAGAATATGATATGTGATTAACTATTATATTATTAAGTATTATGGTGATATGGTTGTTGACTTGTTGACTTTTGTTGACTTGTTGACTTTTGTTGACTTGTTGACTTTTGTTGACTTTGTTGACCGGTTGACTAGGCTTGACTAGTTGACCATCATGATAACCATGGTTATCATTTCATGCCAAAGACTTTTTCCTTGCTTGCTCATTTGAGTAAAATGAGTGCATGACATGATAAGGTTATGGTTGCTTCTAACCATCACATAAGACTTTTTTTGATATGATGAGTTATGATCACTTTGGATTATGAGAGGGTGAAAGACAAAAAGAGTTGCTCATTCTTTCTTGCTCATTCTCTCTCTTGTTCTTGAGCTCTCCTCTTGCTCTCACCCTCAACCTCTTGCTCCCTCTCTTGATCTATGTTTCTCTTGTCTCATGAGTTGAGAATCAAGAACCATAGATAAAATCCCATTCTAAATCATCTCTACTCATTCTAGTTCACTAGGTTTGGCAAACCAAGTGAACTAGTTTCTTCAAAGAACGAAGAAGGAGCTAAAAGGTTGGAGCTTTCAAGTGGATCTATCTTCGGCGTACGGAGGACAACGAGAAGGAGCCATCGAACCACCATCGGAGCTTGAAGAGAAGGAGTTCAAGTTTAGGTATAAACCATCCTTCATCCGAGTAGCTAAATATCTTTAGCTTAGTATGCTAGTTTTAGTTTAGGTAAAGATCCCGACCTAGCTTAGTCCATGTTGCCTCTTGCGTTAAAAATTTTGATTTTTATACCGTTTCCCCGCCTCCCCGTAAGAACCGGGGGTCGCAACGTGGACTTACAGTTTGCTTCACTAATTCTCTAGTTAGTGAAGTAGTAGCTTGAGTCGGTATTTCCCTCGACGTAGATCATCTTCGGCCTCGAAGACTTTAAGCAAGGACGCATCTTTCGCCTCGTAAAGCCATGCAAGAGCCCGGGAGAACCATGATCGCAGCGAAGGGACTACGACAAGGAGCTTTAGAAGTGAAGGGACCGATCTAAAAAGGTTGTATTTCGTATTCACTTAGTAGTAAATGTCTTTTACTTGCATGTGAAACCCTAATTATCTAGCAAAGATCTTGTTTAAGGTTGTTAGGCATGGCTAAAATTTTAATCGGGCATGGTTGATGCTTTCTTAACCCTTGTTAGAGTGCCTAGTAACCCTACATTGTGAAGCTAAGAGCTTGATCTAGGAATCTCCGGGTGGATCATCGTAGACGACGAAAGGACCTTGAGCGGAGTTGATCCAAGCTTTCGAGCAAAAGCCGTAGGAGTCCTAAAGACCGAAGGAGTTGGCTACAAAGGTTGTATTTTCCTTTTCCTTTAGCTTAGACTTCTTATTATGTTGATGTTACCCTAATCTCTAGTTACGATTCGTAGTTCGTTTGTAATAGCCCTCTAGAATTTAAAAGTTCACTACTTTATAATGTTGCAACCTTTCTAGAGGCGCTACTACACACCAAACATTCTTAAGCGGAGTAGCGTATCGTAAGTATGCCGCGGAACATACACACGGTACGTTACTCTACTTAAGTCACCTACTCCATCAACCAAGGTCAACATATGCGACGAAAGTTCGGGTCTCATACCCCTTCGACCAAGTCTAAGTTCCATAAGGTCAAGACTAGGTTTCCGAATATAAATATACGTCCTAGACGCTGCATAGTCAAACCTAGACTCGAACCAAGGTTAAACCTAGTGCTCTGATACCAACTTTGTCTCGACCCGAAATACCACATGACTGGCACTTGAATCATGTAAAGTCTATAGGACCCCCACCTAATTCAAGTAAGCCAAAAAAGCGCAGAAATCTAAACCTTTTTAAAGAGAAAGTGAAGGAAAACTTGTTTTAAAAGCAAGTGGTTTTAATAAAAATAAGCCCTAGTAACCATTTTTTAAAACATCAAGTCCTTTTCCAAAAATTTTCGGCAGAGTTTCATTTGTAAATACTGGCCCCAAACGGGTACAAACATGAATAATATACATGATGAATAAAGGCATCCCCCAAGCGGGAGCTAGCTCTTCGCCAATTGGCGGATACAACAACGCAAGCAATATAATATACAACGCCGAAGGGCGAGAATCAAAACTCAAAATAAAATCCAATATCATCAA